>PVLC010016531.1:0-28314 GCA_004027655.1 Graphiurus murinus | reverse complement strand
CCAGGCCACACCTCCCTTCCTTGGCCCAGTGTTTCTCCATCTTGGACCTGCCTGTCCTGCTGTATCTGGGGGCATGGCGCGGGGCAGGTGGAAGGTCACTGGGTGAACCTTTGAAAAGGGAGGTGACTGCTCCGAGAAGCAGTCCGGCCTGGGTGCTGGGATGATCCAGGCAGAGGCTGGACCTGGAAGAAAAGGTGGCTGTTTGGAGGGAGGGGTGACAGTGGCCCAGAGCCCTTCCGGTGTCCTGTCACCTTGCGACTCGGCTTGGCACGGTGGCACTCCTGCATGCTCCTGCATGCACATGCGGCTCCAGCGCTCACACTGGCCGGAATCTGTCAAAATCTGACGGTTGGCAGCCACGCGGCCCGAGGGGGACCCCCACTCAGAGCTGGCATTTTGCAAAATGCTGATGTGGCTGGAAGTAGGCACGTGTGGCTGGCGGGCAGGTCGCTCAAAGCAGGACAGATGGTTTCGGGCCAGGCCCTGGCTCTCGCGAGCCGCACGAGCTCCCCCTTGCCATCTGCCGCCACCGTCTTCCAGGGCTGAGCGCTGAAGCAGGGTCGGGGGCCTGGCGGAGCAGGGCGGCGGCTCGGGAGGGATCGGGAAGCATCCGTTATCCGCGAGCAGCCTGCCAAGCAGCTCATGCGAGCAGGCGTCTGCTTTCCCATGAAAGCATATTGTTTCCGAGAGGATAGATGACAGGAGAGTAGCTCAGAGCCCAGCTCTGGTCCAGAACTTCTGAAACTTGAGCGCTCCCCCTCCCCCGGTCTCCGGCTGCCTGGGGCTGAGCTGCCTTAGGTATAGATGCAGCTTTTGTTCTCGATGCCACCTGGTGGGGCTTCAGCCTCCAGGGCAGGGGCCTGAGCAGCCAGAGACCAGTTTAGGGAGGACAGAGGCCAGCAGGCATGGCCTCCCCACTTCATGACCTCCGCATGTCCTCTGACTTGGGCTCACGGGTCCCTCCTTTCTGACCTGGGGGTGGCTTCCTGGAAGGGGGGGGCAGGGAGCCTGTCAGTAGGAGGGCCATTGGAAGCACAGTGAATGTCCCCTGCTTATGGGGACGGCTCCTGTCCCTGCCCTGGGCTCATGTCTGGCTGGAGAGGTGGATCTGTGCAGAGATCAGCTCAGGAGAGGGACATGGCCGGGCAGCCACAGCCCAGATGAGCTCGGGGCAGCAGCCCAAGACCACAGCTGCACCCAGCAAGGAGGGCCAGGCGGGGGTCCCAGCCGCAGACCTCCCGTCCACCCCAGGCATCTTCACAAAGCCCCAGGGGACCGCAGTTCTGGGAGGGCCCGGGTCTTTGATGGGCAGCAGGTGGAGAGCCCTTAACAAAAGGGAAGCAGTCAGCTACCTAGTGAGGCACCCCACAACTTAGTGAGACCCAGTTTCAAAATAAAGAATTAAAACATAGGGCTGGGGGTATAGCTCGGAGGTAGAATGCCCCTGAGTTCAATGCTCAGTACCACAAAAAAAAAAAAAAAAAAAAAAAAAAAGTAAGCAGGCTGAGCACCTGCCCTGTGCCCGCTGGAGACGGGACTCAGAGGACTGCCCATCCCCAAGGGGCACTGAGCACCGGCCACAGAGCAGAGGCCTGGGCAGGAGCCAGGGGTCGTCGCCCACTGGTGGGGTCAAAGCACCCCCAGGGTCTGCATTTCAAAGGACACCTGAGGGGGCCTGAGGGGGGCAGGGAGTCTGGCTGCTGGCTGCCTGGGTCTGAGCTTGATGGGCTCCTGGCCCAGCTCTCAGCCCTCAGAAGCCAGGGTCCCTGGTAACCTGCAGTTACTCTGCAGGGGCAGAAGACCTTGGACCAGCTTCTTTCACCTCCTGCTGCTGAAGGTCCCAGTTCTGTCGGACGCCAATGCAGGCCACACCCGCATGGAGGGGCCGGGATGGAGAGCACGCTTCTGCTTTCCTCTCTTGCTGGGTCTGTGGCCTGTCTTTCTAACAGACCTGGACTGGCCACAGGGGCTCCAGGTGCAAGCTGGACCACTGAGGGTTTTATCCCCTCAGATTGGCTAAGAGAGGAGCCAGTCATCAGCTCAGCCAATCAGATGTTTCCTTGAGATGGCTGTGACTAGGAAGATGGAACTAGGCGGGGAAACTGCAAAGTGACTAGGCACAGACACACCCGCCGGCCTTGTCCTGTGGCAGCCAGCTCTGTCCAGCTTTGGGGGCTCAGGTCCCGCACCGGCTTTCAGGCCCAGAGTCCCCCAGGGCCCTCCACACCCAGGAGCCCAGCCAGGCCTTTCTAGGTCAGCGGATGAAGGGAGGTTTCTGTGGCTCATGACCAGAGGAGCCCACACTCCATAGACCCCCGGAGTTGGACGACGATGAGGACCCTCGTGCCTGACCGAGGGATAGCTAGGCAGAGATTCTCCAAGCGTTCAGAACCGCATTTCCACCGGCCAGCAGCCCCTGAGGTCTGCTCCGTCCACTTGGCTGGTATTTCCCTGGACGCCTCTTCTTCCTTCTGCAGCCTGAACCTCTTGGAGCCTCCAGGCTCCCACATCTAGGAGCCGAGGCCAGTGCTGGGTCCTGCTTTCTGGGCACAGACTGCCCAGCCGGGTACCATCCAGCCGGAGCCGATCCTGGGGTGGAGGTCCCAGCCAGGAGTATCACAGGAGGGCCCTGTGTGGCCAGCTGCCCGCTGGGTGACCCTAGCAAACTGCCCAAGTCCACCCAAGTGCATCCCCTTTGAGTCATGGTTGGCGTGGTCGGAAGGCACGGTCAAACCCCACCACAGGTTGGGGTGACATGATTTGTGCCAGGCAGAAAGTCCTGGGACTCAGGCTCTTGAGGGAGGCGGAGCAGCCCTGCTCCCATGCCACAGTGCCTCAGTTTCCCTGACTGCACAACACACAGGCTGGAGTGATTGCTTCCCCTCCCCCTCCAGCACGTTCCAGCGAGCAGCTCAGTTCTCTCCATTGGTGAACGCTCCCTGGGGACCCGAGCTGGCCGGGGAAGGCAGAAACCTCCGGGCACCACCAGGAAAGTGAGTCAGAACAGACATGGGAGCAGCCCCCGAGCCCAGCGGATCGGTGTGCAGCGGGCTCCCACGGCTACCCGGCCTTTTCAGCTTTGCTCCCTCTGCGACAGCCTGGGAGGAGTGACAGCTGTAATAGGATCTGAGGACGTGGCCTGTCAGCTGTCAGGGAGGAGAGAGAAGGAGAGGGCTGCATGGTGTGACAGCGCAGGGAGGCTGCAGCAGGAGGTGCCAGGGCCAGGACGGGCATGGGGGTCGAGGCCCACGGGGCGGGGGCTCTGGGAGGCAGGAAGGGCATTCTGGACCCTCCTGGGAACTTGCTCCCAGCCCTTTCCCCTTCTGGGCTGGTTGCTGACTTCACTGTGAGAAAGGTCACGTGAGCAGGGGGTGGGGGTTAGAAAGAGAAAAGGGAGGGAAGGTCCCACTCCTGCAGCCCCCTCTGCAGTGTTTCCCGTGGACTTGGTGGTCCTCAGGAGGACCTGCTGTCCACCCCTGGCTTGCAGAGAGTCCTACTGTGCGGTGGCTCTGGCACTCCTGACCAGGTCTTCATGCCAAAGGGCCAGTCCATCTGTCCAAGCAGGGATGCTGTCATGAGCTGCCTGTGTCCCAAAGTTCACATGGTGAAGCCCCAGCCCCAGGACCTCAAAATGTGACTATGGAGCCAGGGCCTTTACCACGGTAGTTAAGAGTATACAAGGCCAGTAGGGCAGCCCTAGCCCAGTAAGAGATCAGGATGAGAGGCATGCAGAGGGACATGGCCACCTACATCCGAAGGACAGGCCTTGGGAGGAGCCAGCCGTGCCCCTACCTTGATCTTGAACTTCAGCCTCCAGAGCTGTTTTAGTCAAATTCTCACCACTGTGACCAAAATACCCGATGACCACAAGTGAGATAAAGAGATTTATTTGGGGGCTTACATGTCAAGGGAATTCCAGTCCATGTTAGGCTGGGTTGCAGCTGTGGAGTTCAGGGCATGGAGGCGAGAGGCAGGGAAAGGGGAGGGCCCCCCGAGACCCACCTCTGCCAGCCTGATTACCACCCAATAAACCCATTCAAGCTATTGACTCATCAGCGGATCTATCTACTGAGGAGATGAGAGCTCTCATGATCCAATTATTCACCTCTAAACATTTTTTGCATTGCCAATTCATCAGCTTTTTTTTTTTTTTCCTATAGTCAAACCATAACAAGAACTGAGACAGAAATGTCTGTCACTTAACCACCAGTCTGTGGCATTTTGTCACATCATACAGGGGCCCAGGTTCACAGAGGGGCTGAGGCTCTGTCCAAGGCTCCCGTGTGGAGCCCGGTCACGGTCACGCAGCCTGGCCAGTGAGTCATGGGGCTCAATCCCCTCCCTGACCAGGGAAGTGCTAGGTGCTCAGTCCTCCCTGCTGGATACAGGATGCTGTGGACCCAGGACGCTGGCCGTACAACTGGAGAGAAGGCAGGCCCTGCAGGCAGGGGGCTCAGCACCCCTCAAAGATCCCATTCTCGAATCTGACCCTAGAGCATGCAGTCTATGTGTGCATGTGCTCACGTGTGTGACTGTGCACGCGTGTGCCCGGCCGGTGCACTCACATGCAGGTGTCGTCAGGTGACCCTCCCTGCAGGAGCTCCGCCGGGGGTGACAGAGGCGTTCTGTGTTTTTATGCAGCTATTAAGATGGATGAGGCGCGGCGGGGTGTGCTGACCCGGAACCTGGCCTCTGCAGATCATTACCAGAGCGGAGAGACTCAGGGGACAGAGGCTGTGGGATTCCATTTTGGTTAAAAAGGGAAAACTGCAAAATTATACACCTAAATATACATACATCTAAATATATATATATATATTTTTTTCCCCTATGTTTGTATGAGATTAAAGAAAATAAGGCCACAGGATATGTGCTGTTTTATCGCAGTGGGTGACCTTGATGGGCCAGAGCAGAGACTGGCGTTTTCTGCACACCATCTTGTGTTCTTGGAATTCTTGAGAGTGCAGTGACTTTTGTCAGAGAGAAGCCAATTCAGGAGAGCTGAAAGAATAGTGAAACTGAGGGGCTGAGCCCCTGACAGGTGGCCAGAGGCCAGGGCGAGCTCGCTGGGGTAAAGGACAGCCCAGGAGGAACTGGGGGGACCCTGCAGGGTGCAGCTTGGCTGGGCTCTGGGCTAAGGGGAGGCCCCAGCAGCCCTGCTGGTCTGAGTAGGCTGGAATTTGGGAGGCTGGGGGAGGAGGCCAGGTAGGACTCAGTCTGAGAACCTGCCTGCGGGGGTGTGTGGGAGATTTCCATAGGGCTGTATGGATGAGGAGGTGTTTCCTCCATCGGCCCCCAGCACGAATCACCTGGGGCTCCCGGAGCCTCTTCCAGGAGGGGCCTGGCCGCCCAGCTGGACGATGGGCAGGGGGACTGGCCAGCGCATCTCTCAGCCCCGGGCCATCTCCACCACCAAGACATGGGCGTGGACAAGTTCCTTCCCCGCTCTGGGCCTCAGCGTCCCATCTCTAAGTGCCAGGTGGTAGGAAGGCCGCTCTCTGGGGCCGTTCTGGGTGGCTCCAGTCTCAGGCTGTTAGTCGGATTGCGCCTTGTGGCAGGCTGTCCGGCCAATTGCAGGACGGAGAGCAGCCTCCCAGGCCCGTGCCCACGAGATGCCATAGCTCCCTTCACCCCTGATTGTGACAAGTGCAAAGGTGTCTGGCCCCTGCCTCATGTTCCCAGGGCGGAGGTGTCCTGGGGGAGTATCCCTGCCCCAGGAGCCTCTGGTGATCTTGACTTACGGCCCAATGGTGAACTTCAGGGGTCCCTGAGGCCCCTAACCTACAGGCAAAACAGAGTGCAAATATGCACCTTTGTGGAGAGGAGGTCCCAGAGGCCGAGAGACCCCCAAGAGGACGCGCACACCTGGGACCGAGACTCACTGTGGCCGACACACCTGTCCAGCGTCCTTGCAAAGGGAAGTCAGTGGGCGGAGCCTGTCTCCTCCTCGGGAGCTGAACTTTCCCTCCTGGCCCCTCCGAGTTTCTTGACCCCAAGGGCTCTTGTTTTCTGTTCCCTCCCTCCACCATCCCTCATTCTCTTTAGAAAAATCTCTTCCACAATTGCCCCTTTATCTGAAGCATTCCTACCGGGTTTCTAAACCCTGTTGATGGAAGAGAACTATTACATATGCAATCGCCTGCATTTATTTACATATCAGCGGTAATGGGCGGGGCGATTTTTCATCTGGGTGCCACAGCTGTGCTTGTGAAAAGGGTGTCTATTAAAAAGACCGTCGCTGGGTACAATCTGCAGCGTCTAATTGGCTTCTCGGGGACATTTTTTTATTATTATTATTTGCTCGGGGAACTGTTCATTTGAGCAAACGATATTAAATGACTATTGTCTCGCTCTTTAAGGAATTACCAGCTGAAAAACAATGCGGAGATGTCAGCGTCGCGTGACAAAGGCTCGGGCGCAGGGGCTGGTCGCGGACGCGGGCCTGTCGCGCTTCCGATCGATAATAAGCTGGTTTCAATAGCGACGCGAGCTAACTCTAGTCCTGGAGAACCTACAATTAACTGGAATGGGTTTTCCTTCCCCTCTTACAACTGACACGAGAAACAGCGCAATCACGTGGGGAGACGGCGCTCTCGGGGATGTCGCTGAACCTGTGTACAAGCGGAGCTTCTAGCAGGTGACGGAGGTGAAGATGGGGCTCCTGGTCCTGGCCTAGTTCGTAGCTCCGTGGCCACCCCTGGGCGCTGGAGCTCCAAGCCAGATCTGGGGCCCTTCCCAGGTTCACTGATGCAGGACATCTGAGGGCGAGGACCATGGAGCTGAGGGGGTAAAATTCTGCCACACCCCCAAACTGCTCCCCGCTTGTTTTGTGGAGTAGGAAGGACAGTAATTCCCACCTGTGAGCGTTAGTTACAGGGGTTGATGAATGTGAGGTGCCCAGGGAAGGCTTGGGGACACAGTGAGGCCCAGTGTTTGCTACTGTTACGGCCACAGCGCATGTCCAGGGGCTCGGGGGTTCTTTGCTAACACAGTAGATTCTGGGGCAAGCCAGGATTCTCAGCGGGACCATTTTGCCCCCAGGGGACCGGCCACTGGGCTCTGCACACCTTCACCATCACCCCTGCGGAGTCGCTCAGTTCCTTTCCCCACGAAGATGTGCACATCTGGCGATGGCGTACTGAGCTCTGGCCATCCCGGTGCCTCTGCTGCAAGGTGCGCTGGATTCTCGGAGTGTGACGACCTCATCCTACTCAGGAGGACCTAGTACTCAGGAAGCCGGAGCCTGTGGGAATCACCCAGTGAAGAAGGAGCAGAGCAGACACAGGGCCAAGCAGGCCAGCCGGGGCCGGGGACTTCGGTCCTATCACCAAACACTCAGACCTACAGCTCTGTCCCGAGTAACGCAGTGCCAGGGTTGTTCCCAAGGGCTGGGCAGGTCCCCGAGGAGGTGGGGACTAAGCCGGCCCCAAGAGATGAGAAGACACCTGTGGACGGGTCTGGGGGCCGGTCCGTTCACAGCACCCACCTGCGCGGTTCAAGCCTAAACCCAGAGGAATCCATCTGGGCTCCTTCCTGCCCACGCCTGGCCTCCCTGGTTCCCGTCTCTGGGGGCTGTCGACTAGCTCTAATTAGAGGTTCCATGGTGACATACGCTGAGCTTCTGAAACTTCCCTACCACCGACTCCTTCGAGGCTCACGAAAATGCCCCAGGTGGTTTCCATCATGATCCTGCGCCGCCTCTGGGGGAAAGTCTGACAAGTGGGATGAGCTGATGAGCACCAGGTTTGGGCCTCAAAGATTCGCAAACACCCTGGAAGACGGCGCGGGGGTGGAGGGGCTCAGCTGCGTATCTGAGCGAAGCCAGGCATGTGTCATCGGCAGAGGAACCCGGGCTCTCACGCTGACACCCACGCCCACTCCGCCGGACCCATTGGCTTGGGTCGGAGGCCTGAGAGAACCTTCCAGAGCTGGGAGGGCGGTACATGTGCTCTGCAGAGGAAATTAGAAAGCTCAGGGGAGAAGGGAGCTGAAATGAGCTTCCCAGAATGAAAAACGTAACGTTTCAGACGTAATTTCCTAAGAGGAATCATCAGACCGATCTATCATCATGTCGATTTTAACCGTTGAGCTTTAAATAGCCTTCGCTCTGTTGTTTATTGGAACTGGAAGGTTCAGGCTTCCGAAGTCAGGATGCAAATGTGACATACCCGTCTGCCTCAGAGGACCTGCGGTGTACGCTGATGGATTGTTCTAGAACCACACGTGGGCACCTGGGAACCGGCTGGAGCACAGCGATTCACCCTTCTGAGTCCCACCCCCAGTACCTCCTTGGAGTGAGCCTCCATCTGGCTGGGGGCCTCCCTCCAGCTCTGAGCCCCCAGTCCCACTGGGTTCAGACTTCTGCCTGCAGGGTCCAATGGGCAGGAAGGAGCTGCTTTGGGGGGGCTGCTGCTGAGATGAACCACCACATGGTCATCATCGGGCCATGGCCGCACGTCCCTGTTCCACATGCTGAGCCCAGGCTTGGGTCCTGGCGGCTGGCAGACTCCTGCTGGAGCACCAGCTGTGCCAGGCTGGGAGGGGGCTTCTGTGGCACTGCTGATGCCTTTGGTCCCGGGGGCAGGGGAGAGACCCAACAGATCGACAGTCCACCAGAGCGAAGACTCCATGGAAAAGAGGAGGTCGCCCTTGGAGTTTCTCTTTTGAAGTTGGTTGGTCTGGTTGAAAGGAGTTCCAGAACCTTCTCTGGAGGCAGAAAGGAGCTGTGTCTCCCCCAAAGAAAGCCAAGGGGACATCAGAGTGGGCCCAGGCAGTGGCTGCAGCCTGCACTCTGCTGAGCTCTGATTTCAGCCCAGGCTGCGGCCAGATCAGCATGGCAGGGGTTGGGCATCGGGACAGCCTGAGGAGAGGAGAGGAGGGCACAGGGGCTCTGCCAACGCCTGCCATCTTTGGGGGCCTCGTGGGGTGCTGTCCGCTTGCTTCGTGTGGTAGTTGAGGTCTCCTTCAATGTCTCCCCCACCCAGGAAGAGGAATCCTGGTCTGCTGGGGCAGGCCGGCACTTTTGTAGATGGAATTAGTGGGTCCGGCACTTCTCAGTACTTGGTGAGCTCAGGAGTCATAGGGACATCACGAAAGAAGGGCAGTTCTGGGCCACAGGTCTGGGTGGGCCTGAAGGTCTGCGTGTCCAGTAAGCCCCACCTGGTGCCCTTGGTGGTCTGTATCAGAGGACATTTTGGGAAACCAAGCTTTAGACCCTATGAGAGGGATTTTGACCAAGATAGCCCCAGTAGTGCCATCCAGGTCTGCACCCCCTTTGCCCTCTGCTTCCTGGTGCAGCCACGCCCCCATCGGGAGGAGGGATTATTTCTCCAGCCCTCTGCACTGGGCTGGTATCGACCCACAGAATTCTGCAGAGTGAGCTTGTGGGACTTTCAAACCCAGGCAGCCTGAGGTCTTGCAGCCTTGCTCTGGCCTTTTGGAATTTTGCTGCCCATGCATGAGCAAGGCCAGCCCGGACCCCAACACCCACAGACTGCCAGTGACTTCCACCGTGTGAGCGGGCTAGCCCAGTTGCCCATGTGTTTGTTCGGCAGCAATGGGTAACCACCAGCCATCTCCCGGGCACATCCTCTGGCCTCCAGTCTTTGGCTGGCTTCGGGCTCAGGCTTCCGCATGACTGGCATGCCGAGATGACCCGGACCTCACCTGTGCCTGTGAGAGGCGAGTCCCAGCCCAGCCCTGAGAACCCGTGTGCCTGGCAGGGGGAGGCCAGGCGCGCTCATCTGAGCTTCAGAGAGAGGCTCCAGTTACCAAAGGAGAGATGTGCCTGCGGCTCATTACCAGGGTATCGTCTGAGAGGAATGCATCCAAGGCCAGGATTGGGGAACTAGCCTGCGGTGGGTGCTGGCAGCCACGTGGCTGGTGGTACTGCAGTCCTCAGATGGACAAGGGCCTGGGAGACTCCCTGGGGGCCACACCTGCTGCCAAGCTTTAGGGGACTCCACTCATCGCGTCTGAGTCTCAGATCTGCTCTTGGGGCTCCTGCCGAGAGCGTCCCTCTGTTGGCCGTGCCCCTAGGGACTGGGGCAGGCGGGTGGATGAGTGGGTGAGGACCCAGCTGTTGCTGGGTCGCACTTTAGCATTCTTGCTCTCTCCCCGCTTGAAGACAGAACTGGCTAATAAGGGAGCAATATACCCATGAATTAATGAGCAGACAAATGAGTAGATAGGACTAAGAAAGAGCCGAAGCAGATGTAAAAACTTAAATAATCACTTAACTAACCAAGTCATTCTTCCTTACCCTCAGCTTTTAATTAAACAGTATTTAAGTGCCTTCCAAGTGCAGGACATTGTGCTGCAGAATGCACCAACATCAGCGGGCTCCGTCCTGCCCTCACAATGCAGACGAGCCATGAAAGCAAGTAGCAAGATTTATGGGGGCTCCACACACCAGGTGGTCCCCTCCGGGCTGCGTGGGCCTCTGGCCCGGCATGCACAAGGAGGCCATGAGCCGGGTTCAGATGGGGGCACCCGGACATTAGAAATGCTGCCCAGTCACTTGGAGACTGGCCCAAGGCCCCCGCAAGGTGCTGAGCACCATCTCCGGGCATTGCTATATTTTCCATGACGGCTGGAAGAAGTCAGCTGTTCTGGACGCCGTCCAGGCTTCCGGGGACCGCTGGGGGTGCCTGGGGGAGCCGTTTCCCTTCACGGAGCCCCCCTCGCCTGCTGCGGTGTGTGCATTCAAGACCTGCTCTGCCTTCCAGACGAGGTTAGCAGGTGGAAGCCGGTGTAAGTGCAGAGCCCTGCGCACACCGGCACGGCATAAATCATCATTTAGAGCAGGAAGACGCATTCCGCACGGGGTTAAGAGGGGAAGGGAGCGTTGCGGGAGCCGTACGAGGAAGGGAGCGAGAAGAAAGAAGACTGCGTCAAACGCCGGCACGTGCTCACGTTTATGCAAAAGCATGCAGCAGTGTGTATTTGTATAAGGAAATTAAATAAAAATTTTCAATAAATTAATCATCTTGAAGGTTTTATAGCAGGACAAAATTTGGGCAAGTCCCGAGCCTAAGAACCATGTGCTGAAATAAGCAAAAGCAAAAAACCAATTCTTTAATAATATTCTGATATTATTCAATTCTGTACCTTAGGGCAATAGGTCCCGGTATAAATAAAATCTGAGGGCGATACTGCAGTTTCCGTGTACTTGGGTGTTAAAGTACTATGCATGCAGTTTCGTTGTATTTTGCTGCATTCTATTAAATCAGGAGCCAAACTTTCGGACTCTGGAAGTCCAGTTTTTTCTGCACTACCCTACGACTTACACCACCCTCTGCTAATCCAGCTCACAGAGATTTGGCCAGCTTGGACCATTAGTCAATCTGGCTCAGGACCAAAGAGCTTTAATTATTCCCCGAGGAAAAGCCATGCTCTCCTCCCCCCTCAACCCCTGCAGAGGGCAGACGAGAAAATAAAATAAAACACAATAAAACATCACTGATCCATCAGTCTCCCGACGCAGACAGACGCTGACACGGAGAGGAGCCCGGTGCCGGGAAGTTATTAAGCGTGGAAGGGACTAGTTCGAACTAATTGGTTCAGCTGCGACCTCCGGTCTCTGGGAAAGGTTGGGAGTGTCGGCGACACAGGGTAGAAAGCCCAGCCAGGCAGGCACAGTAATTGGTGATGAACTGAGCACCAGCTGGTGGTCCAGGAGCAGAGCGCCTCCTGCCGGGCCCCAGCCCCCTCCCACGAGGTCTGTCTGCTGCTGCTGCCAATCTGAAGAGGGAGGCTGGGCAGTGGGGAACCTCGGGAGGGCGGTGGGAGCCACGGGAGGTGGTAGAGTGGGGCTGGTGGACGCCGGGCTGGTGGCCATGGGCCTGTCTCCATGCCTGCAGCCTGTAAGGGGCTCTGGGCCTACTCTAGTAGCACTTCTGGTCCGGGGATACCCATGGTCTGGTGAGGACCCACAGGGCCGGCCTCGGGCGCTCTGATCTGATGGTGCCCGGCTTCTGGGAGAGATGCCACACCTGGGCAAAGCAACACGGAGAACAGAGGGGCTCCCTGTGCTCCTCACCCTGACCTGTCCTCCATGCTGGCTTCAGCGCCCGCATGGCTGGGATAAATGAGACAGCGGGCATGTTGTGCCGACCCAGCCGCTGAATGGCCCTGCAGTGGCCCCTCGGAGGGGACCTGAGCTCTCCCTCTGGGGAGGCATCCTCCAACTTGGAGGTGTGGGGCAGAGGGATTCCTGCACCCGCAGATGGTCCTCAGAGTCCTCCGCGTGATCAGGGGTGAGGGGCTCTGCGGTATCTCCGTCTGATGCACGCGCTGTCCCTCACACGGCCCTCCCGGCTCAGCACTTCGCAGCCGCCTCAGGACACCTGGAACCTGGGCTTGAGCCGGCTCAGCCCCCAAGTCTCGTCTGGACCACCTCTAGCCTGGCGCTCAAGCCGGTGACTCAGAGCCCCTCCCTGCTGCCCTTTCCCACCCCGCACCTATCAGCGATTCTGTCCACTTGAGTCCAGCCGCCCTCACTCCTCTCCAGCTGGGCCCTGCCCCTCCCCCACCGGCTGGGGCGAGGCTTTTCGGCACCTGGGTTGACTGTCCCCTCTTGTCCCTTCAGGGCATCCCAGATCCTGCCAAACCCAACCTCTCCTCTTGCTCTGGCCCCAGGCCCTGCCCCGTCTGTCTCCAGCGTCCCTCCCCGCCCTCAGCCACGCCTGTTCCACCCCAGGAGGCCTCGCAGGAGCTGGAGTCCCAGTGCCACCACCGGCTGTGCCTCTGCCTTGCTCTTCTCCGGGTGCTGGCATGGCCTGCCGCCTCCCTTGTACCCAGAGGGCACCCTGGCACCCTGTCTGTGGTGCCAGGCCCTGGGAGAACCCACGTGGCACCTCCCCCCCCCCCCGGACAGCCTTTTCCTTAGAGCATGAGGCCTGCGAGTGCGGGCCCCTGCTTGCCCCTGCAATCCGCAGGGGGGATCACCAAGCCTTCCACAGCCCCGCGCCGGGGGTCAGGGAGGGCTGGGCTTGATTCTAGGGAGGTCCACATGAATCAGGGCACGAGGGACAGGAAGGCAGTAGTTGCCCTGTATCCGTCCACCTGTTGGCGTGGGCCTGGCTCCACGGTGCTGAGGAAGAGGGTGGGGCCATATGGGACTTGGTCCTTCTGCAAGGCCGGACCTGGGTGTAGCTGTGCCAGTTGGCAGAATCAAAACAGAATCTCCAATGCCCAACCTTACTAGACGAAAGCAGGGAGGTCCTGGAGGGCAGGGCCTCATGCGGGATCGGCCTGGTGACCATTGTGCTTCTGTGGACAGTTCCATCTTTCATGAGGACGCGTGGACTGGCGCAAAGGCCCATGCACTGCTTCAGCATGATTTTCTTTTCTTTTTTGCGGTACTGGGGATTGAACTCAGGGGCATTCTACCTCCGAGCTATACCCCCAGCCCACGAACCGGGATCCTCCGGTCTCAGCCTCCTAAATGCTGGGATTACAAGCGTGCGCCACCACGCCCAGCTTCAGCATGATTTTTATAGTCCTCCTCTCTGCCTATGAGGACCTCCTCTGTCCCTGCCCCCCAGGCATGCCAATGGCTCATGGCCTGGATTTACAGATCCCCTGCTCGCTCCTTAGAAAACCCACTGTTCTTTAGAGAGCCCCTCTCGGTAACTTAGGGTGACAGTCCCTGTGTGCCCTCCCATCTGGCGGCCCAGTGGTACTGAGCAGTCCTCATGACTGGAGTATCCAGCCCAGCTCACCACGGCTTCGCCTGCGTGTTAGGGTAAAGTGTGCTTTCCTGCGGGGCCCCTCTGCACATCACTTACACAGCTGTGCAAGGGTGAGTCTGTTGGTCACAGTGCCTGCGACACTGCCAAGGAAACCCACGCACCCAGCCCCAGGCACGGCTCCATCTTATTCCCGACACGGCTGCCATCTGGTCTCCCTGACTCCGTGTGCAGCCCCAGCCCTGCCTCTGCAGGCCTTCCTCTCTTGCCAGCCCAACCTCTCTTGAGGATTCCTGAGATGTTTTTCAGTCCCTTGAGAACAGCCCTTCTCCTTGGGCTCAGCAGCTTCTCTCTCCGGCTTCTCTCTGATGGCTCCTCTACCCGGACATGCGGCCATGCCTGTGAGGGTCATCTTCATTTTCTCCTCCCCCCAGTTCCTGGGCACTCACAGACACCCCGATGGCTTCAGTCGCACCCCCCTCTCACATCTCCAGGCCGGTCATCTCCTTTATGCCTGGAACATCTCCTCTAACTTAGCTGTGGGTTATTACCCTTCATTCATCTCCCCTGGAAACCTTTCCTGAGCCAGAGAACAGATTTCCCTGGGAGAGCGGTCCCTAGCTCTGCTGTCTCCTTGCATTTATTATTGCAGATGAGAAATGGAGGCCAATGTTATTTTTGTTCCTTTGTAGTAGGATTCTTTTCCCTGACAGAGAGCTGAAAGATGACATAATCGCTCTCGAAATCACACAGGTAGAACAGCACCTGCCAGGCCCTGCAGCCACTCTGACTGCCCTGGGGAAAGGAAATGGCCTTCCACCTCCCTGAGCTGTTCTTTTTCTGCCCGGTAATGGTCCTCTCAACTTCATTTTTGAAAATTACTCCTGTCCCAAGTTACCTGGCTTCTTCCTTACAGACATCTCTGTGCTTCCAAGTCTGCACGTCTGTTCTCTGTCCACCCCAGCAAAAACTCTTCCCCCTGAAGGGGCAGGTATTTGTCATCTCCCCCTAAACTGGGGGAAGTGCGTCGAGGTTGTTGCTGGCTTGATTTCCTGCGCCATCTCCTCTCGGCCTGGCCCTCCCACGTAAGTTTGAGGCTGTGATTGCGTTTCTGGTTTCCTCTGCTCCTCCTCCCTCGTCCACGCCTGTGGTCTTTTTGCTTTGGCTCATTTTCCTCTCCTGGTTTTCTGCCCCTGATTTACAGAGTGCGATGGCATCTTGCATGCCAGCCTTCTAGCATGTTCTTCCGGTTAAAGTGGTAATCCTTCTTCAAAAGCCCTTTCTTCTGGAATGTTCAAGATGCTACTCCCTATTAATTAAGATAATGATTGCAAACACGCCAGATGCCCGGAGTGTTATGAAATATCATGGACATTTACATCCCTGTGGAGAAATGAGTGCCCACGTGGTCAACCAGGACTCCCAAGTAAGATGCACCATAGCCACCACTTCACTCCCTGAGTCGCCCGTCCAGCGGCATGGCTCTGAGGTCAGCTGTTGTGCAAGCTGGGGCCTCTCGCACATCCTTGACACCTGCCCCAGGTGTCCCTGTCACCGTCACAAGCCAACTCAACACTGGAACAACCTCTGCTCCCAGGTGCACTTAGCTCGAAGCCAGCGGCCTCCTTAGATCCAAGCCTGATCTCACAGGGTTAGTCAACTTTCTGTCATTGAGACCAAAACACCCGACAAGCGCAGCTTAGAGAAGGAAAGGTTTATTGATCTTCGAGGGTCAGTCCATCGTGGGACAGCTCCAAGACAGAAATTGCAGTGGCCGTAGTGGCCGGGCACATGGCAGAGAAAAGCCGCTGTCAGCCAGGGCAACGAGAAGCAGAGAGAGCAAGAGGAGGGGGCTGAGGACGTGTATATTCCCCAAGGCCTCGCTCGCCCAGTGACCTATCTCCACCCACACCCTGCCTCTGAAGCCGGCTGCATCACTGGACACGTGAGCTTGGGGGAGCAGTTTAAATCCAAACCATAACACACGCCTGGAGGACAATAGACTCATCCTGTTGGCTCCAGGCCTGCCCAAACCGCACGGGGAGACGCCCGTGCCGTCCTCGGGTGGATGGCTTCTTCTTTACCGCTGTCTCCTCCTCGTCTTCCCTTAGTTTTTCACGTTTTGCTCCCTATTTACATAACCACGGCCAGCCTTGGGTACCCCCAAACACACCTGTGCCCCGTCCGCCTCCTCCGGGGATGGTTTCTGATTTCAGTGTCCTAATTGTCCCTGTCTCTGCTCCTCTCCTGAAAGCTGGCCTAGGCCCTTTCCTCAACCAGGGCAGGCAGTGGTGTTTGGTGGACAAGTGCGTGATAAGTAGTTACCACGTGGATGAGCGAGTGGGCAGCCCTCTGCAGCTCGCCTTTACCCTCTGCCCCTCCCCGCCAGCCTCTTTGCAGCTCCCGGCCCACTCTGAATTTGTTGAAATAACAATAGCAGTCACATTTATTAAGCCCCAATTATGTGTCAGAAGCAGCACAAAGGCCTTTCTATGCATCTGCTTTATCATTTTAACGGCCCTGAGATGAAAGCTTCCAGGCTGTTGCTGAGAGGTCCAAGGACCTGCCTCTGACGGCGCTCAGCCGCCCTGCATCCTGCTCCCCTTGCTCCCCTCTTCCATCCCAGATCCCTGGAACTTTCAATCCTCTGGTGCTTAAAGGGGCTAGTAGTGACAACCAGGGTTTCTCCTTGGAGATCTGGGCCAGCTGAGCAGTGATCCTTGGATTTGGTGATTTGGTGGGAAGCAGACAGGTTCTGAGAAGGTCAAGGTTGGATCCGAGTCTGCATGGACAGCTGGACCACCACGGGTACGTGACCAGGCTATCCTGGCTCCTTCCCCTTTGAGCAGGTCTGAGCTAGCAGGAAAAGAGGGTGCTCTGGTGTTCCCGTGCCAGGCAGGGCTCTGGCACGGCTGGAGACCCAGACAGCACCCCCGGCGGGGGGTAGGGGAGCTGAGGGTCACGTGATAAACCTGCTCCAAGGCGGGAGCCCTGAGTTTGGAATGCTGGGGCGCCCGTTAGGCCAGAAGCAAGGGGTCCCGGGCATCCGAGGAGGAGCTGCGGTCCCTGATGGCAGGGTGGCTGGCAGTCGGCAGTGCCACTCAGTGAAAGGTAGACTGACCGGCACCTTCTACTTCGGCTGGTGTGGTGTTGACCCCCGGGAAACTGCCCGCCTTGTCTCCCCTCCCTGTCTCTCACTTGCCCTCCCATCCCCTCTCTGGCCTCTGGCACCCCCACACCTCCCTCCTCCAAGCCCCACCCTTCACACCCACATGGCGGCTCTGGGCAGGGCGGGACCAGGGCTCTGAGCAGGACCACTGACCTCCATGCCCTTCCAGGACAAGGCTGGCGTGGACAGAGCTGCTGGCCCTATGGGGACCTGGCAGCGCCCCACCTTGGGCTGCCTCTGGGCCCGCCCGCCGTGCACAGGACCCTGCAGAGATGGGCTTCCATGCCCTGCGCCCTCCGTCCTGGGGCTGGGCGTTAGCTTCTTCCTGGCCTCGCTCTCCTGGGATGTCTGCCCCTCCTGCTCAGCTGGTCTGTGCAGCACATCCCGTGTGACACGTTGTGGCGGGCAGGTCTCTCTTCATGCAAAGCATGTGTGAGTTCCTGTTTCTCTTTCTTACCAGGCCGCCGTGTAGATGGTTCAGAATGGCTCAGAGGCGGCCAGGCTAGGAGGCATGTGTGAGTTCCTGTTTCTCTTTCTTACCAGGCTGCCGTGTGGCCAGTTCGATGGCTCAGGTGGCCAGGCTGGGTGCCCACCCTCCCTAGCGCACTCCAGTCCCTTGGGCTCCGTCTCCATGGCGCTGTCCAACCCCTTTCACCTTTCCAGCACCTTCTCCAGCTCCTTACTGTGTGTGCTCCCAGCTCCCCCTCCGTGTGGCGCCCGCCGGGCTCCCTGGGGGGTCCCCTCCTCCCCAGGCGTGTTTATGCTGCCCACAGTCATGTTTACACTTCCTGAGCTCTGCCGGGGTCCCACCTGGAGGCAGATGGCAGGCTCCTGCGATTCCCGCAGGGACTGTTTACAAGCATGTGGGCTCCACCAGGGAAACCAACAGGATTAGCACCAGCAGGGAGCCTCTATCCCCGAGACTGGAGACCCCAGGGAGGGGAGTCCCCAGAACATTCCAGAAGCACGTAGTATGGGAGAGGGGCCTGGCCCGCCGTGGCAAGCAGGGGAGGGAGAACCAGCACCCCAGTTCACTTCCCTCCTGCCCCCAGCCCCCCAGAGGTCAAGCACAACCGGAAGCCAAAGGCGGGGAGTCCAGGGGCTGCAGCGTGACCTTGCACTAAGTTACTTAGCTGCTCTTATTAAATTATGGAGCCTGTGTAGATAAGGTTGTTGGGAGAAATAAATGAGTTAATGTACGCGGCTCGCTTTAAAAGGCGTCTGGCAGGCAGCAGGGGATTCGATAAACCCCAGGGAAATGACCTGTTCTCTCCCTCAGTGCCCGCCAGGCCCTCTCTAACTCAGCATGTCCAAAACCCTCCACGGTTATGTTCCGTGCACCCTGCCACTTCAGCGTGTGCCACCCGCCATGCTGTCCTCGCATCTCCATTACTTCTTTCAAAGTCTCCGCTGGCGACAGGACTCCTCTGGGCGCCCCTCCTGGTGCTCTAGAGATAAGCCTGAGCCTCTGCCCTGGCCCCAGTCCGAGGCCCGCCTTCCTGCAGGGCTGTTCCCCGGCCCGGGGAGGTGTCTCCCGTGGCACCTCTGCCTTGGTTTACACCCCTGTTTCGCTGGAGACCTTCCCCTAAAGCCAAGAAAGAGTGAATGTTTTCAGAGACTGAGGTTTTAACCATTTGAGTCAACAGGAAAGTAAACGTGAGCTTAGAAGCTGCTTATTTCTTTCTTTCTTTCTTTTTTTTTTTTTTTTTGTGGTACTGGGGATTGAACTCAGGGGCGTTCTACCTCCGAGCTATACCCCCAGCCCTATTTTGTATTCTTTATTTTGAAACAGGGTCTCACTGAGTTGCAGAGGGCCTCACTAGGTAGCGGAGGCTGCTCACGAACCCGGATCCTCCAGTCTCAGCCTCCCGAATGCTGGGATTACAAGCGTGCGCCACCACGCCCAGCTTAGAAGCTGCTTATTTCTACTTCCCACTTGGTAACTCGTGTGAACCACTAAAGCCCAGAACGGGAACAGTCCAGATCAGCCTGGCCCCGTGCAGGCCAGTGCCCACTGTGAGCACCCCGTGTCCCTGGGGCTCAGCCGCACCCCTGGTGGCCTCCGGCCTGTGGCTGCCTGTGCCTGGGACAGAGGAGTTGGCTGCTGTGACCGTCTGCATGGCCTCAGAGGCCCAGAACATTCTGCTTGTTGCGAGGCCTGTGTGGACCAGAACCTGGCAGAACTTTCTGGATAACAAAACATTCTGAATCAGCGCTGTCCTGTGTCACAGCCCCTGGTCACACGTGGCTGATGAGCACTAGCCCCTGGTCAGTGCAACCAGGAATGGAACTTTGACTTGAATTGGATTCTCGGATTCCAATCCATTTTAATTTTGTGTGTGTGGGTGGGGAGGTACTCAGATTGAAAACCAGGGGCATTCTGCCTCTGAGCTACACCCCCAGTCCCTATTTTTTTTTTTTAATTTTGAAATAAGACCTCACTAAGTTGTTGAGGCTGGCTGATAGCTTGTGATCCTCCTGTCTCAGCCTCCCAAGTACCAGGATTACACGCTTGCGCCACCATGCCCGGCTCCCATTTTGATTTTAATTGAAGCCCTGGATATGCTGGTGGTTCCCTGGTGATGGGGTTGGGGTCAGGCCTGTGGGTATGGTGGGCCATGGCGAGGTGCAGGCAACAACAGGCCCGCGCTTAGAGACCCCCAGGACGTGGGACCCTGGGAAAGAGGATCTGGACTGCCGTTCCAGTGGGAGGACCCCATCCCCTGTGCCGGGGGAGCTGGGCCCTCCTCTTCCATGGCTGCTGGAGACATAGAAGAGGGGACTGGCTACTTCTGTGGGTGGGGAGGTGATTACCTGTGGGCTTTCTGTCCGAGAGCCTTGGGAAGAACCTCTACCGCCTCCTATTAGCAGAGAGGCCTTGCACCAGACACTCCTGTGACTCCTCGGCAAGATGAAAAGGCCCGGCCATGGACCTGGTGCAGCCGATGAAATGTCAGAGCTGTGTATAGGCCCGACACATAGTAGGTCTACAGCAAATTTAACTCTCCAGGCTCAAGTAGTGGGATATCTGCTCATGCAGTGGTAAAGATAAGCGTTTAATAATGGCACCTGAGAGGTGGAAGGTGATGGGAAGCTGAACAGCTTTCTCACCTGCAGGGCGGCTGATGGCCTTTAATAGGTACAGGTGCGTTGCGTCTCCTCCTGGGGCACATCTGTCTCCCAGCTGCCTGCTCATGGTCTGCATCTGTAGTCTGGTGTTAGGGTCGCCCACCCTCTTCCATGCTTGCCTAGTGCCAAGCAACTGCACGGCCCCCCTGGGGCGCAGCTGTCTCCCACATGCCTGCTTGTGGTCTGCATCCATGGTCTGCATCCATTTTTCTGCATTTGTGGTTTGTATCTGTGGTCTGCATCCGTGTCTGCATTTGTGGTCTGCATCCATGTTCTATATCCGTGGTCTGCATCCATGTCTGCATGCATGTCTGCATCCATGGTCTGCATCCATGTTCTACATCCGTGGTCTGACATTAAGGTCACCCACCCTCTCACCTGCGTGCCAGGCGTGGAGTGACTGCACGCCACCCCCGGGGGCTCTATAGCCCTCTCCACCTTGTGGAAACCCTTATCCCAGGTGGCAGTCCAGGAGCAGGTGCCGGCGGAGCCTCGTGTCGGGGTGAGTGCCCTTGTCAGAGGCCTCAAGGGGGCCCTTCTTCCTCTCTCCCTCACGAGAGGACACAGCTAGAAAGCGCCATGGGTGAACTGGGAAGTGACCCTCAGTCGACGTGGAATCTGCCTCTGTCTGGGACTCCAGCCCCCAGAACTGACAGAGAGAAATTTCCATCGTGTGTGAAGCCCTCTTCCCCAGTGTATTCTGTGACGGCAGCCCCAAAAGGCCCGAGACGCCCTCCCGCCATGACCCCTACCCAGTACCCTCACGCTCCCCGATGGCCAGGCCGCCCGGCCACCACTGGCTGGCTTCCACGCAGCAGCAGTGCCGCCTCTGTTCCTTCGTCCTTTCCTGTCTCTCAGGATGAGCGCAAAGGTGAGTGACAAGCATCTTGCTTTTCCACTCCCAAGAAGCGGTGAAAAATGAATAAACGGGCGCAGCAACGACACGGCATCTGTCCCTGGTAGGTTCATCGGTAATTAAAAATCACCCAATTTGAATTTTGCCCGATACAGCTGCCTCCTCCCTGAAAGTTTTACAAAGCTCCTGCCTGCTAATGAGGATGCTGGCTAATTACTTGCGAGATGATTAAGAAATCATACTGGGACAATTGATGGGTCTCAGCAGGGAGCCCGTCAGAGCTGCTCGGGCCTCTCCTCCTGCGCATCTCATTTCAAAAGAATGGCACTGACTTTCCTGGAAGCAGCAGGAAGGTCAGGGCAGACAGGGAAGGAAGAAGAGGGGAGGAGGAAGGCAGGCCGGCCTGCAACCTGAAGCCCGGCAGGATGGCCTCACCCCGTGGCGCTCACTCCCAGCAAGTTCCTGAGCTGGGAGAGGGCCCTGGAAATTAGCTTCCCCGCCGTGGCCTGGCTCCCGGATGGACAGCGGCTCACTTCAGTGCTAGCTGGGGGCACTTCGCTGCTGGTTGGGAGAGGACGCAGGTGCTGGTGAGGACCGGCAAGGAACCGAGTTCAAGCCCTCTGGGGGGTCAGAGAAAGAAGAGAGCACTAGCACTGTCCAGGACACTCATCTGGACCTGCCGGCATGCCAGCAAGTGGGGTGGACTACTTTCTGGGCCCTCCAAGGCAGGTGACCAAGGGTTGTCCCCGAGGAGAAGAGTCAGAGGTCATAGGTTAAAGGTGTTGCCCTGCACGCATGGCCCTGAGAGTCTGAGTTTGTCTGGGTCACAAAGCAGGCAACTGAGGCTCTTTCTGCCACCTGCTGTGTGCTCTGGGCCTTAGCCTAGTTTGATCCTAAAGAAGCCTCACACGTAGCCAGGCAGGTCAGGGCCAGGCTGTGGAGATTGCTCCTGGTACACCCCACCTCCTGGATGGCGCTCCTCGGGTCCAGTTCTCCTGGGCCTCACTCTCAGGAAGGGCAGGGATGGGGCTGGCTCTGGCCGTCCTCGGTCCGTCCACAGCTGAGGGAGTCGGGGGGCCACTCTGCCTCCAGGGAAGGGCCCAGTGCGTGCCGGGAGCCACAAGTCGAAGACTGTCATGGGAGGTTCCTTTGGAGCCTTGTGAGATGCTTGGGGCTGGGAGAAAGTGAGGACGCTTTGTAGGAAAATTAAAGGCACACAGATGTGCACATGCACGCGCACACACGCACACACACCCCTATTTAATCACGGTCTCCATCTGACAAGCCCTGGCATTAGACGGTTTAAAAATAGGGCTGTTTGAAGCCATCGCTGGTCTGGGGTTTTCTTTGATTTTGCTTCTAATTATGAACCCTCTCAGGAGGAGGTCTCCAGCTGTCCCTTCTGCTCACCCTTGTAGCGCTCCAAAAGGCTGTGGCTGTCACCAGCCTCCCAGGTCTGTCTCTGCCATTCCCAGGGGCCTGGGAGCAGAGGCAGCGGGGCTTACCTCCAAGCCACGGGGCCCTGCAGCCTCGCCCTCCTGTCTTAAATCCCAGGCACCTGTCTTCAGATTTCCTGCCAAGACCTGAGACTGCACCCGAGGATCCTGTAGGGAACAGCACTGCCCCTGCTGCAGGGAGCTGGAGTCAGTTGGCGCAGGTCCAGACTCTCAGAGCATCCCACCTTTCCAATTTGCAAAGGGCCTGACCCCTGATACCCCCACATGATCCTCATCCACTTCCTCTCACTCCACAAACAGGAACCAGGAGCCAGAGTCGGAAAGCGCCAAGTCCTGAGTGAGCCCAGAGCTTCAGGTCCTAGGCACAAGGTCCTTCCCCATCTCCCACAGGCTGCAAAAATAAAGACCCCCACCAGACCCAAACATGCAGGCTCCAGACATACCTTTGTGGGGAGGAAGAGGAAGTGGACAGTTACATCAGGGGAGAAGGTTGTAAGGTTGTAAGGTGCTTTTTTCATTTTTTATATAGTTCACATATTTAACTATTTTGAAGTCATTGTAGATTCACAGGAAGTTGTGGAGATAGTGCAGAGGTTCCCTGTATCCTTCACCCAGGCCCCCGGTAGTCACATCTTAGGTGATTATACACATAGTATATAAAGTTTCATAGTTCACTGGCAAGACATTTGGCATTGGAGCCAGATGTATTGAGTCCTTTGACATGTGACAGCGTGTGGGGATAGGTGTCGCCCCTGCATTGGAGACCAGAACTGCTCCAGCACTGTAGAGACCTGTGTGCCACCCACGCCTACTGACCTCATGGTCACAGCCACCCCTCCTGCACACCCAGCAACCACTGTGTCCCATCACTGTGATAGTCGTGTCAAGAATGAGACCTGTGGAGCTTGGCTGGTTTTCACTCTGCATGCCGTTGGGATCTAAGTCACCACGTGCATCAATATTATTTCTTTTTAGTTTGGGGGTAGTGTTCTGTGGCATAGATGGATCAGTTTGTTTAACCCTTTACTTAAAGAAGTCCATTTTGTTTGCTTCTTGTTTCTGGCTATTAGACACAAAGCTGCTATAAACAATCTAGTACGAGCATGTACGTGGACATAAGTTTTCATTTTTTTTTTCTGGGATAAATGCCCAAGAGTGCAGTTGCTGGGTCATATGGTAAATATTTGATTAGTTTTCTAAAGAAACTGCCAAGCTATATTCTGAAGTATCCATAAATTTTCCCTTCCTACCAGAAACCTATGAGAGCCACTGGTTTCTCTCTTCACTGTTGGACATTATGAATGAGTGCGTGTATATAATCGTGTGTGTGTGTGTGCATGCGTGCATGCATATGTGTGTGTGTGCCTGTGTACATGTGTTCTGTTAGATCTGTAGTGATTTCTCATCATGGTTTTAATTTGTGTTTTCCTGTGGCTAGGATGCTGAGAATCTCCTCATGTACTTACATGCCATCTGTATCTCCTCTTCACTGAATGTCTCCTCAGTCTTTTGCTCATTTTATAATTGTTTCTTAATGTTGAATTTTGGGAGCCTTTTATATATTCTAGATATAGACCCATTACTAGAAATGTGGTATGCAAATATTTTCCCAGTCTGTAGTTGCTTTCTTATCCTCTTAACAGAGTCTTTTATGTAACAAAACTTTTAATTTAGCTGAGGTCCAATTTATCACTTTTTTCTTTTATGGATCATGCTTTTGATGTCAGATCTAAGAACTATTCATCAAGCCATAGATCCTAAAGTTTTTCTCTTGCATTATCTCTCAAAAGCTTTATAGTTTTATGTTTCAATCTGTGGTCCATTTTGAGTTAATTTTTATATAAGGTGTAAGGTTTAGATTGAGGCTCTTTTCTTTTTTGATTATTTTTCTTTTTGGTTGCAGATGTCCAATTTTCTTCATTGAATTGCTTTTGGTCATATTGTGAGGGTCCATTTCTGAACTCTCTGCCAGGCTCCATTGACCTATAAGCCCCTTCCTCCACCTATCTTGCACAGTTTTGCCTGCACTAGCTATGTAATAAATCTTGAAACAAGGTACATGGATTCCTTCTGGTTTAGTCTTCTTTTGTGAAATTATTTTAGCTAGTGTAGTTTACTTGCCTTTCCATGTAAATGTTAAAATAACCTTGCCTATATCTGTAAAAAAAATCTTAGTGGCATTTTGACAGGATTTTCACTAAACCTGTATATTAATTTGGGGAAAATTGTTATCATCATTATGTTGAGTTTTTCAATCTATGAACATAGTATGTCTCTTCACTGATTTAGAGCTTCTTTGATTTCTTTCATCAGTGTCATGTGCTTTTCAGCATCCAAGTCTTACACATATTTCATTACATTTATACCAGTTTATTTATTTATTTTCAGAGTGACTGTAAGTGGTATTTTGAATTTTGGTTTCTAAATATTCATTGCTTGTATTTAGAATTGCAAATGAGTTTTGTATGTTGATCTTGTATCCTGGAAATTTGCTGAACGCACTTACTACTTCTAGGAATTGTGTGAGTATGTGTTTTATAAATTCCTTGAGATTTGCTGTATACAGCATTGTGTGTTCCTTGCTAACAGGTAGTTTGATTTCTTCCTTTCTGACCTGCATTTTGTTTCCTTTTCTTGCCTTATTTTACTAGCTAGACCTTCCAGCGTGACACCCTTGTCTTGCATTCATATTCATTCTTTCACCATTAACTACGATGCTAGTTGACGTCGCTGTTAAACGTGAATTTTCGGTGTATACCCTTTTTTGAGAAAGTTCATCTTACTCCAGTTTTCTAAGTGTTTCTAATCATAAGTGAGTGTCAAATGGTTAATGACAAACTCAGGTTGTGATTTGAGGGAGAGCATGGCTTTTGATAGGAAAGTAAAAGGGGAGCCCTGTCTGGACCAAGGAAAGAGACCTTAAGACACCCCAGTATGAATCTGAGGGAGGAGTGCCTAGCCATGGAGAGTTTCAGTGGGGCATCACACTGATGAAGGTCCTCAGAGGCATCAAGTACCTAGGGAGAGTACAGGTGACCGGGAAGAGAGTGGAGGCCTTTAGGATTAAGTACAGAACAAAACAGAAGCCCCTGCCACCATCACACATCACAAGGGCTTCAGTCTTTATCCAGTGGTAATGGGCTGCAGATGGGGAGGCAGAGAAGCAGAGACAAGACCAGTTCAGAGGCCACCACAACTGCCAAGGTCCACGGAGATGGCAATGGTGTGCAGACTGCAGAGGTGGGAGAGGGAGAGGGGTGACCGGCTTACAAGAGCAGGACCTGATGGCAGCTTGGAAGTCAGGGCAACAGCTGAAGAGGGCCTCTACCAGGAAGTCAACACGTGGACCTGCACAAGGAGCTTTCATGGTCCCATCGTTCCCCAGCCATCATGCCTATGGGTGCAGCACTTAACAGTTCACAAGCACTCTGTTCCTCCCCAATTCCCCTGTGAGCATTCTTTGGTGGCTCCAGGTAGTGCAGACCAGGACCGTCCCAGCAGCATGGGCCCCACAGTCTGCCTCTTCTTCATTTGCCCAAGCCCCCATCCTTCAGATTGGTTGTGTTGCATGGAGTTCTCTAGTTCTGTCTTTCACATGCTGCCCCGTGCCTTGGCCTGGCGCACTCTTCTCTCCTCCTTTCCTTTTGCAGGGGCCTGGGCCCAGCTTCAGAGGCCCAGAAAATCCCCTTTGAGTGAGCCTTGGGTCTTCCCATCAGAGGAGGCAGAAAGGCCCTTCTGCCTACAAGCGGATGAGGCAATCTTTATTTCCTGTGCATTGGGCAGTTCCATCCTTTCTTTCCTGTGCATCATGGGGTGGGTCCGGTCCTTTCTTTCCTGTGGACCCTGGGGTGGGTTCTTGTGTGTATGCTCTTTGTTTTCATGCTGTCTTCACAATGGGTCTTATGTTCCCAGAAAGAAAGAACTGTCATCTTCTCTTTGTGCCCCCACTAATCTTGCTATGTCGCTTCCCCCTAACAGGGGAAACTGCATCCCATAGGCATTGAATACGTGGTTCCATGGAGACACAGGCCAGGAGAGATGAGCTGGAGCCAGTGGGTGGGGAGGCTATGAGCTCAGTAAAGCCAGGAGGGTCAGACCGGGAGAAGCTGTGGTGGTGATCTGGCAGAGCTCAGCAGAAGAAGATACAGACTAGACATCGGCCAGAATCAGGTCTGAAATCAGAGGGAAGCTAACCCTGGGCTGGGTCACCTGGGTGTTGAGAGGCTGAGGAAGGGAGGTGCCCCAGACTACAGTGGCTGCAGGAGGCAACTTCCTTCCCTGGAGCTGGTGGTCCTGCAGCGCCTGGGACTCAAGGAATGCCCCATGGGCTGACATTGGGTGTTCTGGGGAAGCTCTGCATAGAATAGGGGTGGGGTATCAGAGGCTGGTTCTGCTGGGGAGGGGAGGCTGGAGGCTGATGTCAAGCACCAGGTAAGTTCTGGGTTGGCACCAAGAGGACTGGAGCATGGTAAGGAGGCCCCTTCTCCCCATAGCTTCCTGTCTCCCACTGGTAGAAATAGAGAGCAAATCAGATGGTGAAAGGGGATGGGGAATGTGGTTTGCTGAGTGCCAGCCCCAGAACTACAGAGTGCAGTGTGGAAGGTAACGCAAAGCCTAGATTCAGAGAAAACCAGAAGAGTTTTCTATGTCCACCGGAAGGGAATCAGGCCAACTGGTATTTTCTTTAAAAAGGTTGTGTGTGTGTGTATGTGTGTGTAGTTGACAAGTATTTTAATATCTGCATTATTATTTGTTTGTTTTGTTGTGTTGTATTTTATATGCAATAATGTTCACTCTCTGTGGCATCTTGGTGAAGTGGATTTTGATAAATTCTCCATCACAATCAGAATATGAAACAACGTCATTGTTCCCCCCAAATTCCCTGGCCTACCTCTTGTGATCAATCACTGCCCCGCCTCCGACTCTACACAACCACTGGCCTTTTCTTCCATCCCTTAGTTCTTCTTTTTCTAGAAAGTCATATATCCTGGAGTATGTAGTATCTGGCACCTGCCTATCCATTCCTCTTCACATCCTGAAGGTTCCTCCATGCTCCTCTGCATTGCTGAGTGTTCCACGGCATGGCTGGCTCACGGTGGGTTTATTACTTCTCCTGATGGGAAATATTTGGATGGTTTCTAGATTTGGGAGATTGCAATAAATGTCCACATATAGCTTTTAGTATGAATATAGGTTTTTGTTTCTCTTAAGATACCTGGGGGTAGTTCAGCTGAGCCATGTAGTAAGTGAATATTTAACTTCTTAATAAAATGCCACGGTTTTTCAAAAGTTGTTGTACCATTTTGCATGCCCATGACAAGGTCTGAGACTTCCAGTTGCTAAGCATCCTGTCCAAAACTGGGTATTGAGATATATATGTGTATGTGTGTGTATATATGGATATATGTGACATACATAAATACATATTTTAATCTGCTTGTCAGCTGTGTATTTTTTTAGGTAAAATGTCTGTTCAAACCTCTCGCCCACTTTTTTTTCTTATCTAAGTTATAGTAATTTCTTATGTGTCCCAGATACAAGTTCTCAGTCATGCATATGATGATTTGAAAATATTTTCTTCCAGATGCAATGAGAATGTCTTTACATTCTCTCAGTAGTGTCCTTCACCAAGAAAGAGCTTTGGATTTGGTAAAATCCAACTTACCAAGGTTTTTCTTCTGTATATTGTGCTTATGGTGTCCTATCAAATGAAACTTTGCCAAAAATAGGGGCTGGCAAATTATTTCTGTAAAGGATCACATATGACCTGTAGCTCACTGCCATGTTCTTGGGTTTTGTTCTGTTTTGTTTTAGGAAGTAGTGTGTGTGTGTGTGTGTGTATGTGTGTGTGTGTGTGTGTGTGTGTGTGTGTGTGTGTGTTATAGGGTTATAAGTCTTTAAAAATGCAAAACTATTCCAGCCGGGTGTGGTGGCGCATGCTTGTAATTCCCAGCATTCGGGAGGCTGAGACCGGAGGATCTGGGTTCGTGGCCAGCCTCAGTTACCTAGTGA
>PVLC010016530.1:0-34927 GCA_004027655.1 Graphiurus murinus | reverse complement strand
AAAATTTGACTTAATGGAAGGTAATGGGAGGAGGGGGGACACCCTAATGAGCATGATGTACTTACAAGATCACATCAAAGTCAATCACTAAACTGACCTGGAGATAGGGGGAGGATGGGTGGGAATTGGGGAAGGGTTAATGAGAAATATGTGCATGGATGTCTTTACCTGTACTAGCTTGTACCCAACAAAAATGTGTAATTAACCCTGTTGTACCCAAGAAATGTATAAAAATCCATGCTAAAAAAATAAATAAATAAATTTTTAAAAAAAGAGAAGAGAAGAGGAGGAAGCAACCAGGAATATAGGAATAGATATAATCCTTAAGGCCAAACCCTGGTGACTTGCTTCCTCCAGCCATGCCACACTTGCCCAAGTTATAACCCAGTAGATTTATTAAAATTATTAATCATTAGTGGTTTTATCCACTAGTTAGAAGCCTGATGTAATTACTTCACCTTGAATACTGTTGCCTTTGGGACATGTCCTCAACACATGAGCCTTTGGGGACATTCCAAACTCAAACTATGACATCAGTCACCCCCAGGACATTGCTCTCAACTACATGGTCTAAAATGGCCCTCCACTCATTCTACACTCCTTCCTCTTGCACACATCGTATCTGCTCAATGCCTGTTTGCATGGTCAAATCTGCCTTGGAAATATATGTTTTACGAAGGATCGCTACATGCCTAGTGTTATGGATTGGATCTGGAATGTTGCCCAGTATAGCAAGACTCAGGTGAGCATGGCTGGACGGGGTGGGTCACTGGGGGCCTGGCCTTGAAGACTATATCTATTACTCCTCTCTCTCTCTCTCTCTCTCTCTCTCTCTCTCTCTCTCTCTCTCTCTCTCTCTCTCTCCTTCCTGGATATCATGAGCTGAATAGCTTTCCTTTGCCACATCCTGGTGCCATGATGTTTCTGCCTTGGATCCAGCCACCTATAGACTAAACCTCTGAGATTAATAAATTTTTCCTGCTCTACATTTTTCTTGTCAGGTAATAAGACACCCAGCTTAAAAAGCAGAAATTCAAGGTGAGATTCATACAGGTTAAATAACCTTCAAAAAGACTCACAGGCTTTATACTATAGTGCTTTCCTGTCATGGAGGTGCTATAGTACTTTAGGCTTTTGGCTAAGTTATTCCTGCAGCACAGAACAAACCTTATATTTCCACAAGTTCCATATTCTTTAACGTAGGGACTCAAGTCTATGATAAAAACTCTTTAAGGTTGATAATTTAAGAAGCGCAAGACTTTCCACTTTCAAACAAGATTCTGAGTAAATGGAAACTTTAGTGAACTACAGGAAGAAGTTTACCAAACTGAGCAGACAGGTTAGCAAGATAAGTAAGAATACCAGGGAGAAATCAAGGCATGGACTCTCTGCTTCTATCTGCTTACCAGGACAGTAATCACTGTCCCAACTACTCAACTCTGCCATTGCATCAGGAGAATAGCCAACCTCAAAGGTTACATACTACATTATCCCATTGTATAATATGCTGAAGATGACAAAATTATAGAAATGGAGAACAGATTAGTAATTAGGGATTAGGCTTTATTGAGATTTATTTATTTATTTATTTATTTATTTATTTATTTATTTATTTATTTGCAGTACTGGGGATTGAACCCAGGGGCATTCTACCTCCGAGCTACACCCCCAGTTGTAGGGATCACTCATGTTATGTGACATTCCGCACTCACAGGCTCTGACCTTTCTTGGTGAAATCTGACCCCTCAGACCTAGGGAAGCCGGTGGGTAGGTCAAGGAAAGGCCTACCTCCCTCCCCCCTGCAGCTATTGGTGAGGAGATCTGCTCCCATTGGCTCCCCCTCCCCAGCTTCACCTCCCTACCTGACCTTCCCATATATGCTATTGTGTGTTCCAATAAAGTTGAGTTCCTGTGGCGCTGCCTGACCGCTGACTGGACTCCCAGCCGGTGCTGGTTTTGGGGGGGGGCTTCCCCAACCCCCCAGGGTGGTGGGCCCGGCCGTGACACTCTCCCTCTCGCTGGGCCCCGACGAGCAAAGCGGCTGGCCCGCTTTGCTCTACCCCCTGTGGTGTGGGACACAACATCATTTGCATGGAACGCTATACCCAGTCCCTTTTTTTTTTTTTTTTGCACTGGGGATTGAACTCAGGGGCATTCTACCTCTGAGCTACACCCCCAGCTCTATTTTTTTATTCTTTATTTTGAAACCAAGTCTCACTAAGTTGTGGAGTGCCTCACTAGGTAGCTGAGGCTAGCCTCGAACCCGGATTCTTTGGTCTCAGCCTCCCGAATGCTGGGATTACAAGCGTGCACCACCACGCCCGGCTCCCCATTTTTTATTCTTTATTTTGAAACAGGGTCTCACTAAGTTGCGGAGAGGCTCACTAAGTATCTCCTGGATCCTCCTGTCTCAGCCTCCTAAGTACTGGGATTACAAGCATGCACCACCACTCATGGCTAGAGGTTTAATTTATATACAAAATTATGTAATTTTAAGTATACATGTCAATGATTTTTTTTTACAAATTTACAGTCACATGACATTACCAAAAAATGAAATTTCAGAACATTACCCACATCCCCAAAAGATCTTTCATGCCTTATTTGAAGTCATTTCCTGGCCTCACCCCTAGTCCTAGGAAACTATTTTACTTTTATCTCTTACAGATTTGTTTTTCCTGCATATTTTTAATATCAGAAATCCATTTTAGTTTTAATTAGGATATACCCAATACTCAACATCATAAATCAAGTCGGGTGTGGGGGTGCACACTTGTAATCCCACCATTTGGGAGGCTGAGACAGGAGAATCCAGGTTCTCAGCCAGCCTCAGCTACTTGGTGAGGCACTCCGCAACTTAGTGAGACCCTGCTTCAAAATAAAGAATAAAAAATAGGGCTTGGGGTGTAGCTTGGAGGTAGAACGCCCCTGAGTTCAATCCCCAGTACTGCCACACACACACACACACACACACACACACACACACACACATCATAAATCTTTTTTTTTTCCACTAATATCCTAGTACCAGCTATCAACATGATTTAAAATCATGTTCAAAATTAGCCTAAAAGCATCAAGAATACAGATTCAGTAGGAGGAGATTAAAAGAAATTAAATGGTATGTAAGAGAAATTGGCATTAACACATTTACATGTACACTGTTTTCTCAGGATTTGATAAGCAAAATTGAATTTTGTCACAGAGTAATGCCATGCTGCTGTTATACCTTTCCCCATCCATAGGGTGACACAAAATTGATCTGTGCATTTTCAAAGCGGGAGGCATTGGTACTTTGACAGAGTTCTATTATGGCGACAGTGTTCCTATTATGCCAAATGTCTAATGTACACCTAATGATTGTATTATACACAGAAAGCTGTTATGCACTGATTACCAACTGCTGTTTATAATGTTTTGAATGCATTCTTATGATGCTGAAAAAATGATGGAAAAAGTCACAAGAGGGAGAAAATGGAAAAGAACGTGATCCATAAACAATGGGGCTTCATATAGCTCCATGTGGCTACATCAAGCTTCATGAGGTCTGATAATCACTGTCAAATTTTAGGAGCATGATAAATTTCTTGTCCTAGTAGCAATAAAGCAAATAGTAGCCTCTGTTTAATATGCACATGGGTGCCAGGGGTGTGGTAACACTTGATACCATGATTCCTGGCTGTTTGGGCTGAATAGCCGCTGCTGAGCTGACTGTATCCCAACCATAAATCATCAGTCGTCCTAATCAATCAAAGATCAATTTTCCCATGGAGAAACTGCTGGATTAAATGTTCAGAGTGATTTCTGTTGATTTTGATCCAATTATGTTTTCAAATATTTGAGAGGTCAGTAGAGAAGAACATAAAAGGACTTAGTTCCTTTGAGCAGGATGGGACTGTCAGAATGAGGAAATTGAACCATCCTGATGGAAAGCAAAAAAGTCACAGGGTGTTCCCAAAACACATGAGGCGTTCCTGAAACTCTGCTGCCTTCTTGTTATGTAGCATTAGGATCATTTGAAGAGGAAAGTGAACATGTGCGTGGTAAGAATAGGAAGGCATTTCTCCAAAAAGTTAAAGTTGGAATTGTTACATAATCCAGCAATATCACTCCTAAGTATGTATTCAGAAAAACTGAAAGCTCAGACTCAAACAGATATTTGTATGCCAATGTTTATAGCAACATTATTGGAAATAACTAAAAGGTAGAAATGGCCCAAGTATCTATCAACAGATGAGTGGATAAATAAAATATGGTGTATATATATATGTATATATGTAATATATACATACCATATTTATATATACAAGGAAATACTATTTATTCTTAGAAAGGAAAGAAATAGCAACATATGCTACAACATATATGGGCCTTGAAAATATTATTATGTTAAGTGAAATAACTAGACAGAAAAGGACAAACAGTATATGATTCTACTTATAAAAAGTCCTAGAATAGGCAAATTTGTAGAGGCCGAAAGTAGCTGGAAGCAGTGTCACACACCTATAATCCCAATACTTGGGAGTCTGAGACAGGAGAGTTGCAGGATCAAGGCCAGTCTCAGCAACTTAGTGAGACCCTTAGTAACTTAGCAAGACCCTGTTTCAAAATAAAAAAATTGAAAGGACTACTGCTGTAGTTCAGAGGTAGAATGCCCCTGTGTTCAATACTCAGTACCACCAAAAAATTAAAATAATAATAAATCAGAGGCAGAAAATAGTATGGTGGTTGAAGGGGGCTGAAGGAAGGGAGGAATAGAAAGTTATTGCTTTAAGGATACCGAGTTTCTGTTTACGATGCCTGAAAAGTTCTGGAAATGTTTATGATGATGATTGTTGCACAACATTGTGAAAGTATTCCTTGCCACTGAATTGAATACTTAAATGGTAAAAAAGATAAGTTTTATGTTATTACTACAAAAAAGTACAAAAAAGAATAACTTGGACATTAGAAGATATGTGCAAATAAAACTAAATGTTTTGATGCCTGATTATCCTGTTTTAACTTTCTCTAAGGTCTTAAATCTCAAGGAAATAAGAATAGCTAAATATGGCCATTCATGATTCTACTGTGAAGAAGAAATAAACTGCTTAAAATTCTAGATTACAATTGATTTCTTCCTTCATTACTTCAAATAATAATTATTGAAGGCTAATGACATGCTAGGTACTGTTCAAGATGGAAGAAATACAATAGACAAAGAAATTTTAAGTGAGAAAGAGAATTTTTGATAGTGATGATCTCATGAAAAAATAAAAATAAGAGTGACAGGGAGTGGGATCAAGGGAGGGAGGGATGCTATTTTTGAAAGGGGAGTCAGAATATATGAAGACTAAGATGATTAGAAGGAAGTAGCAGACCCCAGATCTCTAGGAAAGTGTTTCTGCTAGATGATAAATTCATAAAGTGTCTTGATGGTGGGAAATAGATTGGAATTTTCAGGAACAGAAAGAAAGCTCTTGTGATGGATCCTAATGAAAAAGTGGAGAAAGCCAGGGGGTGAGAGGGGAGAATTGGCTTCTCCTTTGTGCTTATGGAGGGGTGTGCCAAAGGAACCTCTGGGAGGGTTTTAAGCAGCATATGTATGTTCTGAAAGAGAACCCTGGAAGTTGCATGGAGGATAGATTAAGACTGAGTTAAAAAGGGCAGTGTAGAGACCAGCTAGCATGGAAATCAGGAATAAGGCTACTGCTTTAATCCAGGTAAGACAATGGCGGATTGGAAAAGGGAGGTGAAGATGCTAACACAAGGGAGTGAAAGAACCAATGGCAACAGAAAGTAAAAATTAATCAGAGATGTCTCAAAGAAACTTAAAAGACTATGTCTTTATCATCTGAATTATATCTAATGTCCTATGTGGTTTTTTTTTTCATAGCATATCAGTTGGTTAATATTTCTTGAGTAATTCTACACTTCTATAAAAAGGAAATAAATAATTAGGCATAGTAAATCTGAAAGGTAATATGATCTCCTCACTGTATAATTTAACAGTTCAACCTTAACCAATGACAATGATCTAAATGGCATACACGAGGCCTTAAAGAAATATTTGATGAATAAGAAAATGTGCCTAAATAATTGAACTCTGCCTCAAAGACTTGAAGGTCATATTCCCTTCAAGTGAGGTGGAAGACAATTTGGTTCCACATACAATTCTCTTGTATCTAGCTTTATACCAAATGATGAAATGCAAAATTAAATAAGCAAAAGATTTTGCAAATCATATTTTGTAATGATAACAATGACTATTCAGTGACGTTTTTACAAGGATGGTTCTCAATTTCCTTTTTCACTCCAGGTAAGTCCCTTAATGCTTGGTTTAAAATATTGTTTCCATCTGGTCATTGTGGCACACACTTGTAATCCCAGTGTTTGGGAGGCTGAGACAGGAGGATTGCAGGTTGGAGGACAGCCTCAGCAAGTAGTGATAATCTCATCAACTTAGTGAAACTCTGTTTCAAAATAAAAATAAAATAAGGCTGGAAGTGTAGTTCAGAGGTAGAATGCCCTTGGGATCAATCCCCAGTACCACACACACATACACACACACACACACACACACACACACACACACACACACACAAATTGTTATAAGCCATTCATATATTCTCATTAAGCTTAGGAAATATGAAGCAAAACAATGTTAAAAGGATTTAACTTTTATTTTTATTTTATTTAACTTTTATTTCAGCCTGTAATATGTGCAAAAGAAACATAGTATGTATACTTATTTAACTCGTTTTCAAGATACCCCTTTTAACATCCATCCAAGTAATGTTCCCAAGGACTCAGTTTGGGAAATGTTACCTTATACAGTCTCTTCCTCTTATCCAGTGCACCTCTCTCCTGTCCTATGGAGCATGCAATCCAGGCCCCTTTACTTATTGACCATTTGGGGCCATTATCTCTTAAGGCCATCAGTGATGAGTTCTCCTTTCTTTTTCCAGAGTCAGTGTGTGTGTGTGTGTGTGTGTGTGTGTGTGTGTGTGTGTGTGTGAAAGTTTTGCTTCTTAGTAACTAGTTTCTGACCTTCACAAGTTAAATCTGACCTACTTTCTGGATTGGTCAATTGTCATTATATTATTGGGCTTCAATAGACTCTCTTCTAGAAGAATATGCTGCTTCTATCTCTGCAGCACTAAGTTGACCAAGGAAATTACCCATATTTTTCTGTACACTGACTCATGAGGACCATAACCTTTCAGATCAGGAAACATGGTCTAAGTCATCACTCTCCAAATTTGTGCTTCTGACTCATCTGAAGAATTTTAAAATAATACAACTTCCATGGCTCTAACCCTAGGTATAATTGAATAAGAAAAAAAATCCAAAGTGATTCTAATGCAACTACATTTCAGACACTCTAATTAAATTTTACATTTGCCTCCTTAAATTTAAGAGTAGAGCTAAGTTTAATAATAAAATAACGTGTATTTATTTATCATTTTATAAAATGTAAAATATTTTCTCAAATATCTCCAAAAACTCTGAGATATAGGCAGAGCAGGTATTACAATATCCATTTTGTAAGTGAAGTCCATAAATTTTCTGAGAGCAGCTGATCAACAATGAGTAATGCCAAGGTCCAGGAGTTGATTCTTTGCAATGTACCAGGAAAGAGAGGACAAGCCATAAGGAGTGAAAAGTGCAATGAAAGGGTATTAGAAAGAGGTCACAATATGATGAGAGCACATGGCAACTGCAGCTGTGCAAAATGTGAGCTGCTCACACAGGCTTCAGACTCAAAAAATGAGTAGAAATGAGAAATTCATTAGAAAGGAAGGTGTTCCCCAGGAATGAACACAATTTGAGAAAGGCCAATGAAAGAGTAAAAGACAAGTTTAAAAAATAGAAGTTAAACCAGGTGTGGTGGTACATGACTATAATCCTAGTACTTGGGAGGCTGAGAAGGGAGTATCACAGGTTCGAGGCCAGTCTCAGCAACTTAGTGAGACCCTGTTTCAAAATAAAAAATAAAATAAGGCTGGAGGGGTAATTTGGGGGTAAGATGCCCCTGGTCTCAATAATCCTCAGTACCAAAAAAAAAAAAAAAAAAGATATTAATGCATATAGACTAAGCAGAGAGTGCAGGGAGGAAAGTGGCAGAAGATGAGGCTGAAATGGCAGATAGGAGCCAGTTAGCAGAGTAAAGCTTGAGGATTGGTTTAAGGATGATGGGGAATGGTTGGGAGAGTCTGGGCGGGGGAGTGGCCTGATGAGGTTTGGGTTTTCCAAGGTTCACTTTGGGTGCAGGGTGGAGAATGGAGTGAAAAGGAAATGAAGAAGTCAGTTTAGAGATTGTGCCAGAAGTCCTGAGGAGTGCTGCCATGCTTGCACTGCCACAGTGGTGGAGGCGGGAAGAAGAGTCTGGCATTGGACAACTAGGTGGCCAGTGGAGCCATTCCTTGAGAGAGCGATTAATATTGGAGGAGCTGGTTGTGGTGGTCTCCAATTTGTATTAAAGTATAAATGTCTAGAAGGCAAATTGTATACATGAGTATTATGAGTCTGAAGCTCTAGAATAGAGATAAAGAAAGAAGAAAGTAAAGATTTGGAAGTCTGACATTGAGGCCGTGGGGATCGATGAGATGAGATGAGAATATAAGGAATCTGGGACTCAGAGAGAGTAAACACATTGCCGAGATAATAGTATTGGAGCTGGAATTAGAACCCAGGTCTTCTAACTCCTAGTATAGTGGTTTTGCCTAAGAACCAGAAGGGAGAGTCCCAGTATGGTGGCTGAGAGCCCTGACTCAGGAAGAAGAGAGCCAAGTAATATTAGGAAAGTGATGTAGTCTCTTTAGTCCTTATTTTCTTTATTTTTAAATATATTTTCATTGGTGCATTATAATTTTACATCATAATGAGGTTCAGAGTGATAGAAACACATGCACACAGCACTTGGTGTGATTCTCTCTGGATCCCACCCCGTTCCCTCCTCCTCCCCATACATACTCTTGAGATTGCTATTGATAACTCCTTATGTGTACATAGCATATTTGAAGTGTTTCCTTCATTGAGTCCTCTCTCCCCACCTCCCTCTCCTAATCTTCCACTATTCTACTGGTCTCCTTCCTCATTTATCTGAAGTCCCTTTTGTTTCCCAATTCTCAACTTCCACAGTTGAGAGAAAACATACAACCCTTCACTTTCTGAGACTGGCTGATCTCACTTAGCATAATATTCTCTAATCCCATCCATTTTCCTGCAAATGACATAATTGTTCTCCTTTATGGCTGAGTAAAATTCCACTGTGTGTATATATACTACAGTTTTGCAATCCTAGGTGTAAACCACCTAGGCTGGTTCCATAATTTAGCTATTGTGAATTCTGCTGCTATAAACATATATCACTATACTAGTCTGACTTCAATTCCTTTAGAAGGATCTCCAAGAATCATGTAGTTGGATCATATAGTGGTTTTATTCCTAGTCTTCTGAGGAGCTTCCATGCTGATCTCCATAGTGTATGCCTTATTTTCTTAACCTATGGTAAAGAGACAATAATGACATTGGCCTCGAGTTTGTATAGATTAAATCAGAAAGCATATCTAAAGTATCCCAGCTTAGTGTTGGACATATAGTAAGGAATCCATGGATTGCAGCTCTTACTATCACGTTCAGTAAGTAGAAGGAACACATGTCTAAAGATCATGACATGTATATTATATGGAAAGATACTGATTTTAAAATTTTAATTTAAATTTAGTCAAGTTGTCACACTTAATTTTTTTAAAAATGCTTAGTGTTCATTTACACAAATGATTACTTGTCCTTTAAACAGTAGTTATACTATTGGGGGCAATATAAAGATCAAACAGTGTGGTTAGAGATAACCATTTGTGTTCTATTTTAGAACAGCTCTGCCCAAGGCTGAAGAAGATGTGAGAACCACTTACAAAGTCACATGTATTTACATTTGGAGCTATTGATATTATAATAAAAATAGTAAAGTTCTTTATAAAGAGTAGCATGCCATATCTGGAAGGAAAATTGCCTATAGCATGGGCAGTGGTATGTAATCTATTCTGGGGAAGAAAAGTCCCATACAGAACAAACACAATAAATATGCTAAGTTTATACAATATGTGCTAGTGATAAATATTCTAAGCATGTACTTCAATAATTCCCTCATCAGAGCAGCCTTGTTACCCCCACCATCAGCAGATACTGATAATTAATCAACTGAAATGAATCTTTACAGAATAAACAAATCTGTTATACATGAATGATGATTATGTCTCTTTCAGTTGTGAAGGCTTTTCATAACTTATTCATGCCAACGTTATGAAGACTTCTCCCTTAGGAGACAAAAAATCTTTTTGGTAAGATCTCTTTTTAGACTGTTTGTGGCAATTAGTGGCATTTCGGCCATATTCAGTGGAAGTAGGTTATTATAGTAAGCAAATGGGGGTTCTGGGGTGCCCTTCAATTTTACCATCCCAAGAGGGACAGAGTGGGCCTCTTCCTGTCTCACATAATTTGCAGTCTTGCTGGCAGAACAAGGATAGTTTGCCCTGACTATACTCGCAGAAGTGGACCTGACTTTGTCCAACTGGCTAGGGAACATAGAAAGAAAGTAGAATATGTCAGACAAAAACAGGCCTCAGGTTGGTCATGAAAAAAAAAGAACATCATTCCAGGCTCATTGGAGGACGCCTGTAGTCCCGGCTACTTGGACTGAGACAGGAGGACTGTAAGTTTACGGCTGGCCTGGGCAACTTAGCAAGATTCTGTTTCCAAATAAAATTTAAGGGGAGTGGTTAACTCAGTAGTAGAGCACTTGCCTAGCATGTATGAGGCCCTGGGTTCAATCCCCAGTACCACAAAGTGAATAAATACATAAAATGACAAAGGATTTAAAAACCCAGCCATTAGAGTATGACTGAAGTACTGTAAATTCTTATACATAGGTAATTTCAGTGTGTGTGTGTGTGTGTGTGTGTGTGTGTGTGTGTGTGTGTGTGTACTTGAGGTTGAAGGGTCTCACTAGGTTACTGAGAGTCTCAATAAGTTGCTGAGGCTGGCTTCAAACCTACAATTCTTTTATTTCAGCCTGCCAAGTACTGGGATTGCAGGCATGCGTCACCATGTCCAGCTCATAATTGTGTATTTCAGGAATACTAAATGATGTGAAAGGATAGTTATTACATTTTGTTGAGTGAAACAGTAAGATCCAAGAATTAGTAACAGTACATGTCATTACAACACACATTTGTGTATATAAAGAAAAGAACTGGAAGAAAATTACTTAAAGTATTAGAGTAGTTATAACTGGGTTAGAGAAATGTGCATGGTTCTTTTTTATCTTTTGGGTTGTCTTCTTTCTGTGTTGTCAAAATTCCTTATGATAAGAATTTTCAAAAAAAAATTATTCCTTTGCAATAAAATCAAAATCCCATTCTAAAAAAATAGCTTGCACTCAACCAAGAAGGCTCAATCTTTGTTTAGCCCACCATGTGACTCAGTTTAGCCATTCTCTTTTCCCTTTGTAACGCCTTTTCTCCACCACTGAAAAAGTGCACCATGTGCACTGTGGTTTTGAGAGGTGGAGTATGGTTACAGAATCTGATCTCATACCCCAGATTTCTCCTCCATCCTGGCCCTGCCCCCCAGTCCTTAGAATTTTTACCTCCAGTAACTCCAGCCTGTGCCCTGGCATTATGAAACATTTTTTAGCCTACTGCCTAATGTGCAATCAAGTTCAAACTAGGGTTACAGTAGGCAACATACTTTGTTGAGTCACTCCCATATCTCCCACCAGCCTCCCCCTTTGCTATATCAACACCTACCATCTACACACACACACACACACACACACACACACACACACTTACCTCTAACTCTAGATCAACGCTACCCAAGATCAAACTATTGCAAGCCAATAAGGAATTTAAAATTTTCTAATAGCAACATTAAAAGCATTCAAAGAAACAGATGAAACTGATTTTTAAGATATATTTAACGCAATATATTTAAATATTGTCATTGCAACATCCAATCAATATAAAATCATTTAAAGATATATTTTACATTTGATTTTTCATACTACATCTTGGACATTATTTTATATTTTCAGCACATCTCAATGCACACTAGTCATATTTCAAGTACCCAGTCACAACCTGTGGTCAGTGGTGTTCGACAGTGAGGTCTGGAGAGATCTGTTTCTCTACCACTTTTCTTCCATGTTCCCACAGCCTGAGGCTTCTAACAATGTAAATGCCTGGTCCTGGTAGTAACTAGGGAGACTGGCTCTACCAGGAGAGCTATCTACCTTTAGCCAGTGGCTTTGGGGGAACTGTTTGTCACAGAGTGTGACATGCAAAGAAAGAGAAAGATCAAGTAACTGGTTATTCTGTCACATGCCATAGGCAGTCACCTGTCTCACCTGTGAATCCAGCCAGGATAAGTGATGGATCAACTGGAGGTCTGCCCTTTCCTACAGAACAGTTTGAAGTTTAAGTACAAGGGGCCATCGCTGTCTTTAATATATAGCATTTTACTTCCCACAGTGAATGCCTTCCCATTCCACCTCATGTCTGAAGTTGGCTGGATGTCTAATTAAATGCAAGAATGAAATAGAAATCTGGTATTTGATCATGATCTTCAAAATCAATCTCATTCATTTCTCTTTTCACTGATGGAGAAACTGAGTCCTGGAGAGGAGATGTGAGTTGCCCACAATTATATAGCTCTTAAATGGCAGAATGGGATTGGAACAGGACCTGAGCCAGTTCATTACACCAAATCTCAAGTCCCTTTTGACACTGTTGAGAGCATTTATGAGTCAGGTCATTTACCAACAAAGTCGAAGGATCATACCAGAGGGACGAGCCATTTGCCTTCCCGATGGAGCTCCAGTCTTACTCTTCAATGTCATCTCCTGATGGCAAAGCTAAGAAAACACCCAAAAGTATTCAGGGTAAGAAGTGCTAAAAGGACAAAGCAGGATACAGAGATAGAGGATGACAAGGAGTTCTTGCTTTTGGAAGGGAATTCCGGAAAGGCATCTGTGAGAGCGGAGAAGGACTGAAGGAGCCCCAGGCAGAGGACCCAGCATTACTGGAGCCCTGGGCCAGGAAAGGCTTGGTGTGCAGAGGAACTAACGGTAGTGTGAAAGAAAGGAATGGAGAAGGCCCAAAAGGCAGCAGGGCCACTTTATGTGCAGTTTTACAGAGAAGAGCTAGACATTAAGCTAGAATTTTGTTTCCCCTGTCTCTTTTGATATATGATAAGCTTGATTTTAACCATATATTTTGCTGTTTAAAGATCTTTGTTGCATTACTACCTAAAAGGAATTAGCTCGGCCATTTTCAGGAGTCCTTGAAGGTTGATGTGCTAACTCTGTATCCAGCAGCGGATCCCTAATGGGCTTAGGCAGTAGCAGCAGGAAGTAAGTTAAAGAGCTGCTAAGGCCAGTGCCTTGAGGCTGGAATTGTGATTGTATCCACCTGACAAGTTCAGACAGTAACAGTCTGGTCCAGTGTCTTCAAATTAGAAGCCTACAGCTAAAACTAATAGGTTGTTCTTTAAGTACTCAAGTGCTTGCATGTACTCTGCCTTATCCAAGTTTAAATTTCTAGCTTCCAAAGTAGGTTTTCAGGCCTGGAGGTGTAACTCAGTGATAGAGCATGTGCATAGCATGTACGAGGCCCTGGGTTTGATCATCAGCACCAAAAATAAATAAATAAATACATACATAAGTACATAAATACATAAATAAATATTATAAAAGTAAATTTTCTACTTCCAAACTGATCTACTTTCCAATATCCAGAGATAGCAAGACTTGGGAATAAACTCTCATCATCTGTATAACAGAATAATAGAAGATTAGGCTCAGAAGGAACCAATCCTCCAAAAAACTTGGTCTCAAAATTCTGAGAAAATAAATTTTTGTTGTTTAAGCCATCTAGTCTTTTGTTATGGCAGCTCTGGTAAACTAATATAATAACCAGTTGACCTTAATATTGGGAGGTTATCCTGGATGATCTAGGTGATCCTGATGTAATCCCAGTGATCCTTAAATGTGGGAGAGGGAGGTCGAAGATGAGATCAGAGTGATGTAATATGGAAACCAGACTCCCTGTTGCTGGCATTGAAGATGGAGGAGGGCCATAAGCCAAGGAATGTGGGTGGATTCTGAAAGCTAGAAAGGGCAAGGACATGGATTCTGTCCTAGAGCCTCCAGAAAGCAAGAGCCCTGCTGTGCTATCAGGAACTAGTGGTTTACGACCTTGCTCACAGGAGCTGGAGGTGCAGTGAAGTGAAAAAGTGCTTGCCTAGCATGTACAAGACCCTGGGCTCAATCGCCAGCAACACACACACACACACACACACACACACACACACACACACACACACCCTTTCTCACAGAGCAAAGTATCTCAAAGCTTTGGGGATTTGTTTTCAATCTCACTTTCCCAAGATGTCTTATAATTCTCCCTCCTGACTCACTTCCTCCCCCCCTCCCTCTCCTTCCTTCCTTTTTAACTCTATTAATGTTGACATAGCTTTCTCCTGTGGATCTACTAAGAAGCTAGGTTATATTCACTTCTGGCCTATCTTTAGCACACTCTTTGGGAAGGCCTGTCATGTGTGGTCTGACACTTGTTGGAACTCCAAAACCAAATGACTCCAACAGTGGGTCTCTCTGTGTCCTTGAGTGGCCTGGACTCAGTTGTAAAGTCAGAACTTAGGGAGCATCTCACCTAACATTCTGAAACTCTGTCAAACCTGCTTTGTCCATACCCTGCCACTGCCTTTGCAAAATGCAATCCACATGAAGGACTGTGATTGCAATTCATAGTTATATGCCTAAAATTTCCTATAGATGATGTGCTTTGTAAGCATTCTGGTGAATAACCTTTCTAGCAACCTAATCTGGGAGCATGCTGGCAGGGGTGGTGGTATCTTCTGTTTGCTCATTTGTTATTAATGGAGCTGAGGAAAACAGGTAGTTTAAGAGCACGGTCAAAGGGCATCTGCAAGACATGCATGCTCTGGGAAAGGTGAAAGCTCACTGGCCACATTGCTCCCTCTTTTGAACTCTTGGGAGCTGGACTCATGCTCCTGCCATGAGCTTTCCCCATGATTTGGGTTGGCTGCTTTCCCAGCCAACAAGGTTGGCAAAATGTACTATAACACACAGGTGGGCTGGGTACCTATTTTAGTTTCCGAGGGCTGTTGTAACAAAATACCACAAGCTATATGGCTTCAAACAACAGAAATTTATTCTTTCACATTTCTGGTGAAAACAAGTCCCAAACCAAGGAATCAGTAGGGCCATGCTTCCTCTGGGACTCTGGGAAGAATCCTTTCTTGCTTCTTGCTAGCTTCTGGGGTACCTGTTGGTAATCAATGCTCTTTGGCTTGTAGCTGTATTGCTCAAATCTTTTGCACTGTTGTGAACAAATTTTCAATCAGTGTGTCTTTGTGTCTTCTTATAAAACCAGTCATATTGGATTAAAGGCCCACCCTCCTCTAGTTATGACCTCATCTTAACTAAGTACATCTTCAATACAAGGTATTGCGGGGTAGGCCTTTTGGAGTATAGCTCAAACCCTAACAGAGACTCTTTCATAATAAATTCAGTGCCAGCACACTTAAATGGTAGGGGAAAAGGTGATCTGGGGACACAGAGGGAAAAAGTAGAAGACACATCACTTTTACTTTCAATAGAAGGGCACTTAAGCCTATCATGATAAGACAATGTGCAAAAGGCAAAGTGGCAGGTGCCCTGCCAGCTCACACTTTGTCTTCTCATTTTATTGTTTACAGATGCAGTAGAAACCAACGAATACCTTTGACTTCCTTAGAGTCTTGTGACAGTTTAACATTTTAGAAATTTCATATTTTGGTAATTCAAGAATGAAGGAGGTAGCTTAATTAACTGAGTTGATTGCAATGTAAATCAAACTACACTTTAACAATCTCCCTGTACTCAGGACCTGAGGTATGGGGACTAACTAAAAGTTGGAGACCAGTCTGGCCTGACTCAAAAAGTAAAAGTGGGCTTGGAATGTAGTTCAGTGGTACAGCACCCATGGGTTCAAGCCCCAGTAACCCCTCACCCCCCACCCCTTCATTCACACTCTATATACACATCCAGCATATCTGAATTTGAAGGAAATGTAATAAAATATTACAGTGGTTTAACTCTTGTGGTAGGAATATAGCTGGTGTGTGTGTGTGTGTGTGTGTGTCTGTCTGTCATTATTATGATTTCTGCAATTCCAAACTTCCTAAATTTCCAAATGTTCAAGGAAAAATATAATGAACCCCTAATTCCTTTTTTATTAAAAAAGTTAGTGGAATATTATTCAGCTTGAAGGAAAATCAGACATAGGCTATAGCATGGATAAAGTGTGAGGACATTATGCTAAATGAAATATGCCAGCCACAAAAAAAACAAATGCTGTATGATTACACTTATATGAGGTACCTAGAGTAGTCCAATTAATAGGGGCAGAAGGTAGAATGATAGTTGACAGCGGCTGTGGGAGGGAGGTGGGGATGTAGTGTTTAATGGGAATATGATTTCAGTTTTGCAAGATGAAAAGAGTTCTGAAGATCAGCTGCACAACAATGTGAATGCATTTATCACTTAGGAAGGTACACTTGGAAATGGGTAAAGTGGTAAATTTTATATATGTTTTACCAAATTTAAAAAGTAAAGTTTCAAGCTAGGTGTGGTGGCACACACCTGTAATCCTAGTACAAGGGAGGCTAAGACAAGAAGATTGCAGGTTCAAGACCAACTTCAGCAACTTAGTGAGAATCTGTTTCGAAATAAAATAGGGGTGAAGGTGTAATATGGAGATAGAATGCCCTTGGGTTTAATCACCAGTGACATGAAAAAAAGTTTCATTTATATTATAAAGGAGAGCTTTAGTAAGGCCTTAAAAATAAACATGTAGCACAGTATGACTTTGTATACACGAGGTTGTGTTTTCGTTGTACCTTTAAAATCCCTTCAGACTCTAGAAGAAGAAGGTGAAAACTTAGATGAGCAAAGAGGGTGACTTAACTGAAGATGATGGGGGAAGGAGAGGGCAACACCCTAATGCACATGATGTACTTTCACAAACATATCAAAGTCAATCACTAAACTGAACTTGAGAAGGAGGGAGGGAGGGAGGGAGGAGGGAACGGGGCGGGAATTGGGGAAGGATTAAATGAGAGATATGTGCATGTATGCCTCTACTAGCTTATTTCTCACAAAGATGTATGATTACAATGCACCAATAAAAAAATAAATAAAATAAAATCTCTTTAGAGTAGCCGGGGATACCCCTTTACAGGGGTTTTATAATCAACCCCTGCCCCACGTTTCTCTATCAAGTCTCCTATTTTTTGATTTTGTCTTTATTCTTTCATTCTTTGCTAGCCTTGATCCTCAGCCTATGAACATGTTTTGGGCTTTGCTGGACCTCTTGGGAATAGGTTAACTATTGGCTCCATTTTGAAATGCGTTATAGTTTGGATAGGAAATGTTCCCCAGCGGCTCATGTGTTGAAGGGTTGGTCCCCAATACGGCAATATCCAGAGGTGGGGCTTTTTGGAAATGATTGGCTCACAAGGGCTCTAACCTCATCAATAGGTGAACTGTTAATGGATCCATATCTGAATGGACTACTGGGAGGTGGTAGAAACTGCAGTAGATAGGGCATCATTGAAGGGAGTGGATTCTTGGTCCTTGGGGATTAGATCTTGTTCCTGGTCTTTTCCTCTCTCTCTCTCTCTCTCTCTCTCTCTCTCTCTCTCTCTCTCTCTCTCTCTCTCTCTCTCCCTGTCCCTCTCTCTCTCTACTTCCTGGCCACCATGAGGTGAGCATCTTTGCTTCTCCAAGCCCACTCCAGCATTATACACTGACTTACCACAGATCCAGAAATAACGGAGCTAGTGGACAGTGGATTGAAACCTGTGAAACCATGAGCCAAACAAATCTTTCCTCCTTTGTTTATCTCAGGTATTTTGTCACAGTAACAAAAAGCTGACCAACACAATTCTCTTCTTTCTTTGGCTTCTTCAACATAATCTGTATGCTGTACATATACTCTCCTTATAGAGAGATACACAGCTATAAAACACTTCTCTCTCTCTCTCTCTTTTTTTTTGTGGTACTGGGGATTGAACTCAGGGGCGTTCTACCTCCGAGCTACTTCCCCAGCCCTATTTTTTATTCTTTATTTTTTTGAAAGAGGGTCACACTAAGTTGCAGAGTGCCTCACTAGGTAGCTGAGGCTGACCTCGAATCTGGATCTTCTGGTTTCAGCCTCCCAAATGCTGGGATTACAAGCATGCGCCACCATACCCGGCTTAAAACACTTCTCTTGTATGACTGGTCTTGGATGTCCTTCCAGATACCCCTACCACAGGTCTATGTGCAGTATGTGACAAGTCCTCTTCTCTCTCCCAGCCTCATAAAAAAACAGTTACTGTGGCCAACCAACTTTATGTATTATGTATTCCTCTAATTCTATCCAACCCCCAGCCTATCTTGCCTGAATATTCCTTAGTCTTGACCCATTTTCCACCCTACAAGCAAAGTGTCCTAGCCTGTTTTATGCTGCTATAACACACTACCCAAGACTGGGTAATTTATAAGCAATCAAAATAGATTTCTAGTTCTAGAGGCTGAGAAGTCTAAGATCAAGGTACTGGCATGTTAGGGCCTCAGCCACAAAAGCACTTTTGGGGGGAGGGTCCTGGAAACTGAACCCAGGGACATTCTACCTCCAAGCTATACACCAGCCCCCCTTTAATCTCACAATGGGGTCTCATTAAGTTTTTGAAGGTATCGCTAAGTTGCAGAAACTGACCTCAAACCAGCAATCCTCCTGTCTCAGCCTTTCAAGTACTGGGATTACAAGCATGTATGGCCTGGCCTGGCTCACAAAAGCACTTTTTTTTTTATAGTGTCATTAATCCATTCATCAGAGCAGAGCTCTCATAATCTGAACGTCTCTCTAAAAGCCCTACCTTCTAATACTGGAGCATTGGAGATTTACTTTCCAACCTATGAGTTTTGGGGACACATTCAGACCACAGCATAGAGAGATCTCTCCATATCAGAAACTGAGCCAGGCTGCTCCCAGCCTTAAAGCCCCGAGTTGCCTATCCTTTAACATAGCACCCAAGGCCCTCCATGACCTGGACTCCTCTTCACTAGTCCCACAGCTCAGATTACCCTCCATAAACAACCACTTGGGCTTCTCAGTAATTTCTGGGCTTCCTTCCTCTCCTCACCTTTTCAGAATGGAGCACCACTTGCTATTCTCTTACTCAACTGATACACAGCCGTGTTCTTGCCTTTAGCTCAAGCATCATCCCTAAGAGGCTTCCCTAGTCCTCAGTGTTCCCATAGTACCCTGGGAATAGGTTGTTGCCTTAACAGGTTATATGGGGTTGACATTTATATGTCTGTCTTCACACTAGCCCTCAAGATCTATAAGGGTTGTACCAGCCTTTAAGTAGTTTTGGGGTTTTCAGTACCAAGCTCAGTGCCTGGCACACACATGGTAGGTACTCAGTTGATAACTGAGTTGTAGTAAGTGCTTTTGTTGATATGTTACATCCACAGCACACAAGACACTAAGAGATCTTTTTTTCTAGTCATCTTTGTCGTGTACATTTTGATGACAGGGACAAATGAATGGGTTCCTGATGAAGAAGAATAAGACCTCTGGGGTCAAACACTTGATTTTCAATTACAATTTTACATACATATATTTGGTAGGGCCTATTTATCTGGAAAGTGGTGTCTTTTGACCTTGGGTGGTGTGTGTGTGTGTGTGTGTGTGTGTGTGTGTGTGTGTGTGTATTACTGGGGATTGGATCCAGAGGCATTCTAACTTCGAGGTATACCCCCAGCCTTATTTTATTTTGAAACAGTCTCCCTAAATTGCTGAGGGACCTTGTTAGGTTGCTGAATCTGTTCTTGAACCCGCTATCCTTCTGTCTCAGCCTCCCAAATACTGGTATTACAGGCGCCCGTTGCCAAGTCCTGCTGACCCTAGGTCTTTTGAACTCTATTGTCCTAAATTGTCGGGTTTAGTTAAAGTAGTGACACAAATACACATTTTGCACTATATTCACCTGTTGGGTACCTAAGAGTTTACCAGATTTGACCTTACAAGTGGGCTTGCAGCAGTATTTGCTAACTCCCCTTCCATCAGGCTTTCAGATTAAAGGCTTTCTGGATCTATTAGATGGTGGAGCAGAGTGAAGCCCCTTTGGAAGGAATCTGGCAGAACCTGCGTCCTGGTGGAGTTTTTGATTTCCCCAGACCAATTATCCTTACTTTCTCCTGTCTGGCCCATGAGTATCCCTGATATCGGCAGCTTCCTTCACCGGATCACCTGTTTCCCAGGTGACTGGCGTGCACCCCACCATGCGCCCCCCCACCCCCCGCCGCTGCTGGACAGCTCAGCCGGAGTCACGTGCCCCGACCCCTAGCCGGCCTTAGGGCAGAGGCCGCGGGATCACGCGCGCCCCGGCGGCCCGGCCGGCCCAGCCAATGGGCTGGCTGCGCCCGCATGACCCGCGCCGGCGGGAGGGCGTGGGGAGGGAGGCCGGGCGCGCACGCTGCCGGCCGGATCGCCGCCCCCGCCGCCGTCGCCGCCGCCGGGACGGGAAGTGAGTCTCCGGGGCCCCAGAGCCAGCGAGTCAGTGATCGGGTCCCGCAGCCGCCCGCACACCGGCGAAGCATGGCGGCCGCCAAGGTAAGCGTGGGCCGGGGGGCCCGGGGGCGCGGCTCGGCGCTCACGTGCCTGGGTCGGTGCAACCGGGAGAACAAAGTGGGGGTGTCGCAGCTACGGACGGTGGAGGGGCCTGCACCTCTCTGACCGCGTGCGTCCGAGATCTTGCAGCAGATCTTGCAGCAGAAACTTTGCCAGCTGGACACTCCCACTTGGCTCAGGATGGGAATCGGTGCCCAGCGAGGCTGAGCGAGAAGGAACGGGCTCTAGAGGGGCTCGGGGCCCCTGGGGCGGGGAGGGCGCAGGTCTGCAGGTCCCTTCGGCCACCCCACAGATCTCTAGCTCTTAACCCCGGTTGTTGTTGACCCAGGCTTCTCCTTCCCGGGAGCACAGCCTGGGCTGAAGCCTGATCCTATTACGTTTCAAGGGCCCCGCCCTCGCGCGGGTGGGGAAGTCACCTTGACTTCCGTTCTGGAAAGTGCCTGGGCGTCTTGGCCTGCGCCTGTGAGCCTAAAAGGTCCAACGACCCTTCCCCTGCCGCCTTTCCCATCATCCCCTTCCCTCTCCCCATATGACAACACTTAGAGCCCAGCCTCGGAGCCTTTGAGAGGCTTCTTCTTGGAAATGACAAAACAGATTGTCCCGGGAGCCTGTCACTCCTGCGAAGTTCTACTTAAAAGGAGTTTTGTGTAATGTGAATCATTCACTAAACCTGAGGAAAGGCGGCTGCGACAGCTTGACCTTTCCTCCTTCACCGTGGCTTGAAGAAACCTGGACACCATTTCATTTCTCTTTGGACTGCATTTCAACTTTTCTGGCAGAATACCAGATTTAGTCCCAATCACTTGAATCATTGGAATTTATTGCTTTTAATTTTAAGTTCACGGAGACAGCCCTTTAATCAAGCCTATACAGTTTCTTAGCTCATTTTAAGTGCAGTGAACTTAAATATACCCAACATTTCAAACATTTGTCCTTAATCAAAACTCTGTGATAACCCTCAAGAGGAAAACATGGCCAACACATCATATTCCTATTTATTCAAGCAAACTAATCACATTTGCAATGGAAATTGTAAGCAGACAAATAAATCTAAATGCTGTTCTGTGACTTAAGTCTCTCCAGGCTCCCCAAATCTGCAGGCTTTCTTGTGCTCCGAGTGGCCCAAGTGGCCTTTCTCTTTTCTATAATTACTCTTGAGTTTCATCCTCAGGAGTGTGTTCTGATGTGGGGGCCCATATGTATGTGTCTGAGCACACAGGTTCGTGTGTGTGCATGTGTGTGTGTGTGTGTGTGTGTGTGTGTATGTGTTTTGGAAGCTACATTAACTCTTTCAAGCCCAATAACCTCCTGACCTTTTCTTTGCATTACATTTTCATGAAGCTTCAGTACAAGGGTTGGTGTGATGAGAATCAGTTCCTTAGAGGAGGTGGGAGTAAATACCCATTCTTTACTGTCATTTTCATATCTGCAGATAAACTCAATAATTTTACATTTTGAAGGACCTAAATTAAGGAGTGTGTTTAGAAACGGAGTATAAGATGAAGTAAAGTAAGTGACATAGAAACAAGAACTTTCTGGTTGTATTTTTATTAAAATGTCACAGCCTATCAAGGGCAGTTGATTTTTAGCTAAGTAAGGAAAGTCAGGGGAAAATGAAATTTTCATTTCACTTTTACTATCTGGGAACCTGTGCTTTTGTTTACTTGTTCATCTAATCTCACCTCTCTACCAGGATTTCTGATGGCTTATGTCATGCATATTTGCAATCCAACAAAGCGTATCAGAATCAAGTGAGAGTAGATGAGAAAGCTGGTGTAGAAAGTAAGATGAAACCAGGACTAAGGTTAGTAGAAAATAAGCATGTGCTCATTTTAGATAATTCTGCATCCTCTAGCAGCCAAAGTCAAGAGGAAATAATCAGAGAGGTCAGTTACTTGGAACAGAGATCGCCTTGTACTGCTATCTGAGGACAGCTTCTCCCTGTGTCCTTTTATATGCTGTGGGTGAACTTTTGAGAATCGCTCCAGCACCATAAATACATACTTGTGGATGCCATAAGGTCATTTCTTATAATGCCCTTCATTGTAGCTCAAGGACAGTGTAGCAAATGTGGTCTTAAAGGATCTCACAATGAAACTGAGCTGGGCTTAGTCCAAGAATGAATATCGCTTACTAAGTTGCCTGTGGGCACCTTCCTTACAGATTGCTACTGGCAGCTGCTAGTCGACACAGGGCAGCCCAAGTCAAAGCCTGTGCTTCTTGCTTTTTCCTTGGAGTGTAGTTATTCCACGTTGGCAGTTGCAGAGGCATAGACTTAAAAAAAAAATCTTATCTTGGTGTAGCATTGACATTCCAAGAACTCAAGGAGTCTGGGTTGGAGAGAAGTCTACTTCAATGGAGTGTTAAGAAATTGGGCTATGCCCGGCATAGTGGTGCATGCTTGTAATCCCAGTACTTGGGAGGCTGAGACAGGAGGATTGCAGGTTTGTGGCCAATCTCAGCTACCTAGTGAGACCCTATTTCAAAATAAAGAATAAAAACTAGGGCTGGGGGTGTAGCTCAGAGTTGGAATGCCCCTGGGTTCAATCCCTAGTAACATACACACACACACAAAAAAAAAAAAAAAGAAAGAAAAGAAATTTGGCTATGATAACCTGGAGACTCAGCAATTTCAGGTGAATTTCAACATTCACTATCCTCACTGTGGTGAATTGTTTGAATATTCAAGAGGACTTGGGATTTTCTGGCTAGATGTAGCCACAATTAGTTATTTCTTGATCTTATCTTAGTTGTCTTGATCTTTGTACTTATTCAAATGTAACTAATAATTCATATCCTCCTTCCTTTAAATAGTTTAAATAGGAAGACCGAGAATCTAGTCTTTGTTCTGCTTTTTATTTTGGTTTCTGCCATGAAGGTTACTATGTAATGGTGCAAGAGTATTTGTTTTTTGGTGAAGTAATGTTGATCTGCAACTCTGTTTTTTCATTTTTGTTTTTGTTTATTTGTTTGTAGTACTGGGGATTGAACCCAGAGCCTTGTGCATGCTGAGCAAGTGCTATGCCCTAACCCCTCTTAGTAGTTTTGAGATTAACTCAAAGCGCTTCATCTTGTGTAGTAATAATCCATATGTATTTCCTTGTTACATTCTGTCTGTACTATTTGTGTTGAGTATTTCTTTTGAAGACTACTCTGTATGAATTAAAAAGTTTTTTTTTTTTAAGTTAGATTTTAGCCAGGGCACTGCAGTGCAGACCAGCCTTTAAATTAAGGGTTGCTAGGCAGGCGTGGTGGTGCACACTTGTAATCCCAGCATTCGGGAGGCTGAGACTGGAGGATCTGGGTTCACGGCCAGCCTCAGCTATCTAGTGAGGCACTCCGCAACTTAGTGAGACCCGGTTTCAAAATAAAGTAAAAAATAGGGCTGGGGGTATAGCTCAGAGGTAGAATGCCCCTGAGTTCAATCCCCAGTACCGGAAAAAAAAAAAAAAAAAAAAAAAAAAGGTTGCTTACACATTGTGCTTACTGTGCGCCTTGCACATTCTCATGTGCTTTACAAATAATAACTTGATTAATTTTCATGATACCAAGAAGTAGATACTTTGTGATTTTTGTCCTCATTTTCCAGGTGAGAAAACTCAGGTCTAGGGAGGTTCAGTAATTTCTCACGGTTATACAGCAAGTCAGTGATCCAGCCTGAATTTGAACCCTACCAGCCTATCTTCAGAGTTACTGCTCTTAACCCCTACCAGTTACTGCTCCCCTCTCCACCCAAGCCTTAGAAAGAGTTTCCTTTGCGAAGGCACACTTAGAATTTACAGGCCAGTGATGATGGACAGGTGTATGTCCTGATCATTCCAGGCCAGACAACACCTTTGTCAGTCAGTAGAGGCTGCATTACAGTGTTTATTTGTTCCATATGTCTTTTTCCCCTTTTTTTCCAATCAGATCATAAATCCCAACAGGACAGGAATTATCATGTACCTTTAAAAAAAAATGCTTTATGGAGACATGATTCACATACCATATAATTTGCCCTCTAACAGAGTACAATTTGTTGGTAGTGTATTCATAGAGTTGTACAGCCGTTACCACTGTCATAGGCCTTTGTAGACATTTTAATCCAGTTTCTACTTTGCAAAACTTGGACTATATATTTAACCTCCATGTTTTTCAAGTATCTCACCTATCATAAAACCCTCTTTTGAGATTTGTTAGGAAGATAAGCTATGCTTGAGATGATTAAGGACACTCCAGGTTTTCTCTCCTTTATGGTAAAAAATATCTGGTAATAAAGCAGACCAGTCCCCCCCCCCCCCCCCGGAAAGAAACCCTGAGGTGTCTTTATGCTACTATAATAGTTACTAAGACAGTTATTAAGTTTCCATGGGCCTATTAATCTTTGGGCTTTAGGGTGTCTTTTTTTGTTGGTGGTGCACTGTAATTGTACATGATAGATTGATAGTGATACATTCCTATATGCATGTAACATTAAGGATTTTAGGGTTTCTTAAACTGTAAGCGCTGGATGGGCCTTGGAACATTTAATAATTGGTCCCAGCTCCCTTGAACATCTTTGCTTTTCACCTGGTTCTAGGCCAGTGGTTCCCAGCCATTGGAATCATCTGGACAGGTATGAAAGATGCTGATACCAGGGGCTTTTCCACTGGTTCTAATTGAACTGCAATCTGGTGTGGCCTGAGCCTCAGGGCTTTAAAAAGTTTGGCAACCCCTGTTCCAAACTATTTGCCCCCCAGTTATCCTCTAACTATTTGCTCTCTCCTTGGGATAAGAAAGGAATGCAGTGGGACCTGCGAGATAAATCTCTGGTGAGTCAATTCAAAGCAGGGATATGTAGAGAACACTTCAGGTTCTTCCTTGAAAACTTCAGTCCTTGCTCACACTCCTTGGTGCTCAAGGTTTTACCGTTTTGTAATTATCCTAGAATATAGGGCTTATTATCAAATGGAATTGCGCGCTCCTTTTGCCTCCTGGGAAGACCTAGTGTTTTTCTATGACCAGAATAGGTGCTGGAGGAGGGAAGCATTGCAGAGAGTAAACCTGGTCTTGGCTCCTTGTCTAGCACCATGGGGTGTCAGTGTCCCCTGAAGTCACATGGCTTTACAGGCACTGGTCAGCAAATAGAGGACTGCCGGGTCTTTGGGGAGAGCTGAAAGGTAATGTGTAGTATAAGGAGATTGGGGCGCAGGTCTTGTTTTTTTTTTTTAATATATATTGAACTGTTTTAGAAGATTGCCAGCAGAATGACTCTTTCCCAGAACTTCTGCCTCATAGACCTTTTGCCCTTTGACAAGCTTCTGCTTTCCAAGAGTTCCTTTAGGGAGCAATTTTTTCCTTTGTTTTCTGCTATCTAGGAGGATTAGGCCTGCTGGACATTGTCCCTTCCTTCTCTCCTTGCCTGGCATTTGCTGCCCTTGAATACCTGCACTTCATGTCTTCTTGGTTGCTTTAGGGAGGGTCTTGGAACAGAGGACAGTGTGAACCTGCAGCTGTGCCTTGGTTCTGCTTGGAGAGGAGGATGAGCCCTGTTGAGATGATGCAATTCCCTAAGCACAGTACCTAACAGCAACCGAGCAAACCTGTGCTCATGACCAGTTTAACCAGATCCTCTTGTTGGTTCCAAGCAACTCATTTAAATGCTGGCTCTGGTCTCCGAATTCTGCTAACTCAGAATTATTCTTAGTGGCTGATTTACAGAGTCATGGTCGAGCTTGTTGGTTGGAAATGTTTAAGAGTACTTGGGTCCACCTTTTCCTTTGGGTGAGTGAAGAAGAGTTCTGGATGGTTTCTTTTGACGTTGTGAGAATAGTATCTTTTCTATCAAAGGAGTAGCTTGATTTAAACTGCCATTTTGTAATCTGGTAGGGACTTAGATTCCTTCACAAAATTAGCATCTCTTAAGAGATTGTAGGTGTTAACCCTCCCCCATCTTCCCCTGTAGCTGACCTGGAAGAATGTGGAGCTGTAACTCCCACCAATAGGAATTCAGCACAGGAGGTGCTTTGTGTCAGGGGTGTGAGACCATCTGGGTAGCTGGGCATGGTGGTGCAAGCTTGTAATCCCATTACTTGGGAGACTGAGACCAGAGGATCTGGGTTCACTGCCAGCCTTAACTACTTAGTGAGGCCCTCTGCAATTTAGTGAGACCCTGTTTCAAAATAAAGAATAAAATAGGGCTGGTGGTAGAATGCTCCTGAGTTCAATCCCCAGTACCGCAAAAAAAAAAAAAAAAAAAAAAAAAAAAAAAAAAAAAAAAAAAAAAAAAAAAAAAAAGACCTACCAGGTTCTGGTTCTTCCTCAGGTGTGCTATCTCTCCCGTACCCGGGAGCACCCTTTTTTGCAAAAAAGTAAAATCACCTTGCCAAATAATTTTCGAACACTTTTTCATGCCTTTTCTTGACGCCATGAAAAGTTATTTCTGACAACGTTCAGTGCTGAAAACATAGCAAAGTTGACTATTAAGATTTCTAGCAATTCAACCTAGATAAACTAGTGTACCTAATGACTGCTCTTAGACTGGTATCTTTGTCTTGATTTCTGTGTGTACTTACAGTTTCCACATGTTATCCATGAAAACCGTTGATAGGAGAGTTCGATATTTCATCATGTTTTCTGGTAAGATTATCTTTTGTACAAGACGTGTGGTACAATTTAAGACAGTTGTATGAGTAAGCCTGATTTGAGCCCTCTTGTATCCCTGAGTGTATGTTTAGTAGTGGTTCTGAACTGGACATGATGTGATTTGGGCTGTTTCTGAAGATAGTCACAATGTTGGTGGAGCTGCAGAGGACCCTACTAGCTAATTCACTCTATGCCACTTTCTTGTATGGAAGGAGTTAGTCAAAACTGTCTTTCCCCCAAGTCAGTAGCTCTGTTTAGTGAAAGAACCCTACACCAGAAGGTAGGAGACCCGGGCTATGGTACATTGCTGCCACTCATGTTGAAAACTTGGACAAGTCATTAGCTTCTCTGGGTGCTCAGTGTCACCCTATGAGAAACAGGGGACCATCTGTGATGATCACATGAAATAGACCATGTGAAAGCATTTAGGGAATCTTGAAATGCAACAGGAATGTCAAAAAATGGAGTGCTTTGCTGAAGCTCATGAGCCACCCTGTATTACTGTAATGGCTGGCCAGCGGGGCTGCCTCACACATTCTCCAAGTGGTCTCCCTAGAACCGTGCTGTTGGAAGTTTTTGTCCCCAGACTAGGAAAATTGGTTTACTTGGGAGCTTGTTAGAAATGCATGTCTGGCCTCACCCCAGGCCTGTTGCATCAGCTGCTGCATTTTAACTAGATCCCCAGGAGCTTAGATGCATGTTAAAGTTTAGATGGTATTGATCTGGAACTCTGATTACCATGTAATTAAATGTAGCTGCCTTTCTAAAACAAGAGGACAACAACTTTTGGATTCATTGTGAGTTACTACAACTCTTTATAGAATTAAATATGTAATAACAAAAATCTAGTATCCATTTCAGGGTTTTTAGGACTCAGATCGATTCCACATTGGGGCCAGGGTATTATTTTGGAGTACATCTCTGAATTATTATTTAAGGGAATAATACAAGGGTTGTACTTTTCTCCATCTCTTTACTACTCACCCATACTTAAAACTCCTGAAAGGGAGCCTTTGCCTGTACACCCTTTCACCATTCTCTCCTAAGGGTCAACAGTGACCTCCATTCTGAATCCGTTAGCCTGCCCTCCTCATTTCTGACTTCATGTTGTTGGGGGTGAGTCCTCAGTTCAGGAACTCAGGATCTGAGGGTCCTTGGCTATCGTGACAGAAAAGAATTTCAGCACGACCAGTCAGAGACATGGACAGAGGTTTATTTGGGGAAAAGGGAAAAAAGGAAGAAATACACATTCAAGAGAGAATGTGGACCATGTCAAGGTGAGAAAGGGCATTTTTGGGAGTTCAGGGCTGTCTTCTTATAGGGGACTTTTGTGAGGGGTGGGCTAGAGGAGGTATGTGAGGATGATCTCAGTCCAGTAGTCCCCTAGGCAGTTTATGGTGGTTGAGTGGTCTGGTCAGCTCTAGGGTGGATGAGCTCAGTCCCAGTAGTCCCGAGGCGCTTCCTGGTGGTCTGGAGGTCTGGTCAACCTTAGGGTCCTTAGGTTGATTTGGGTCCTCATTAGCTGATTGACAGATAAGCTGGAGAGTGTCCTAGATTGTAGGTTTTTCAAAATATCGTACTTGTCTTGCTATTAATGCACAGGGCAATTATACTTCCTTTTAGTTAACCCTAAGATTTACAGATTTCCTAGGAATTTGGGAGAGTCAGGCCTGGGAAAGAGAACTGGTTTGTGGAGTAGAGGCTGAAGTGCTTCAGTCCCAGGTTTTTTATATTAAAGTTATATTTTACTTTCCCTTCCTGTCTCCTTTCTACCTACTTATTTCTTCTATCCTACATCAATGTGGCCTTGTACCCTACATCTTCTTCCCACTGTTAGCTTCCAGGATCAACCCTCTCTTGGCCTTTTACCTCTCGTATTACTCCATTTTTCTCCTTTTCAGGTTTCTTCTTGTCCTTCTGTCTCCCCTGGAATGTTGGTGTCCTCTCAAGCTCTGCCCTTCTCTCTCCCGTGGTGGCACCTGCCTTCTGAATGATGATGGCGCCATGTCACTCCTCAGCTTGGACAGCTCTTCTGAGCTCTAGATTATGGTTTCAGATGTTTGCAAGAAGTCTCAGCTTGTCTGTCTCAGAGAGTTGTCAAATTCAGCTCACCTAGAATTGAGTGCATCTTCTTAATCCCTTTCTCTCAGCCTGCAACTTAACTTTCTTACTATAGTTTTTGATTAGTTCAATTAAATGCCTGTTATGGGCAGTCAAGAGAAATACCATCTGCAGGAATTTGGCTGTGGGGAAAGTGATGGGTCGTTAGACCCTTCTGCATCCCTGGAACATATGTACTGTCTTTCCTATTTAAACTCAAGTCCTCATTACTTTTTAGTTGTGCCATCATCATAGTTTCCTCTCTGGTCGTTGTGCCTTTGACTTATCTCTTTCCATTCTGCGCAGAACTGCCAAAGGAATCTTTGAAGACTGGTTTTTGTTGCCATGTGGCATGTCTTAACAGTTTTAAAAAATGCCTTTGAGCCAGGTGTGGTGACATACACCTGTAATCCTAGTACTTGGGGGTTGAGACAGAAGATCACTCAGTTGCGGCCAACTTAGTGAAGTCCACTGCAACTTAGTGAGACCCTGTTTCAAAAAAAAAAAAAAAAAAAGCCGGGCGTGGTGGCGCACGCTTGTAATCCCAGCATTCCGGAGGCTGAGACCAGAGGATCCGGGTTCGCAGCCAGCCTCAGCTACCTAGTGAAGCACTCCGCAACTTAGACTCGGTTTCAAAATAATAAAAAATAGGGCTGGGGGTGTAGCTCAGAGGTAGAATGCCCCTGAGTTCAATCCCCAGTACCGCAAAAAAAAAAAAAAAAAAAAATAGGGCTGGGGGTGTAGTTCAGAAGTAGAATGCTCCTGGGTTCAATCTCCAGTACCATCCCCCACGCACATACAATATGAGTATGTAGTTGATAACCATCTATTTGCCAGCCCTTGTTCTAAATGCTGGGCTTACTAAAATGAGGAAGCTACTGGGCTTGTTTGCAAGGATTTCACAGGTCACAGAGAGTAAGGTAACCAGATAATACGAAGATCCAAGCTCCATTATCTGATCTTAATAATCATCTTTGAGGTAGTAGGGAAGGTGCTGCTAACATGATTTGGCTAGTAACAAATTTAAGGCTCAGAAAGATTATGCAAGTAATAGTAATATTAGCTTATGTTTATATAGCACTTTAAAAAATCACGCACTATTTTAAGCACTCCATATTATTATCAAACAATTTAATCTTCTTAACGGAAGTATGACTTGTAGAGGCTATCCTTATCTCCATTATACAGATGGGGAAACTCATCTGCGTAGAATAGTTAAGCCCTGTGAGGTACAAAGAGATTAAGTAACCTGTCCCAGGTCACACAACTTAGAAGTGGCAGAGATCTGGACTGAACACAGGCAGCCTGACTCTAGAGCCCAGACACATGACTGTGGTACTGCATTGCCCTCTTTAACTCACCTTGCTACACAGTGTGGCTTCTGTTGCCTATAGAGTACAATTTCAACTCTTTAGAAAGCTAAGTCTTCCTTGGTACTGGCCTATATTTTTTTTAACACTTTCCCAGTATTACCTCACACTCATCCCCTTCTCATTCTTTACAGCAGTTTTAGGGGACATATCCAACCATTGTTCAAATTCCTTGCCAAAAAGCCATGGCAATGGTGTAGGGGGAGGGGGGAGAGAAAGAAAAGCAAGAGCCTATTTATTTGCTTATTTAACTTAGTGCTCAGACAGAGATAGGAATGTTTCCTGTAATTTCTCTGTAGTGTTGGCAGGTTTTGTTTTTTTAAGCCTTTCCTGTTAATTTTTGAAAGGAGCTTAGCTCTGTTTTGCTGTTTCTTGAAGCCCCATAAGGATGTTAAAACCCACGACCTGAGTTTTGCAGTGGGGTTGTAATCAGGATTTAGACATCGTCCACACATACACAGCTTTTGGTTGCTAGGCCTTTATATCTTGTCAGTCTATAGGTTCTCCTTTCTCTTGGTTGTTTCCATGCAGTTTAATTGGTGAAAGATTTGGGGTGTCTTTCTTGTAGTTTGTCACAGTTTGCACTTGGCTGACTATGTCCTTCTGTTCTCAGCATTTTCTGCCAAGACATAGGCCTAGAACCTTGATTGAGTTGGGGTCTTATTTTTTGTTTTTGGCTAGAGTATTCCTAGGTGGTTCTGGGTACCCACATTAGGAGGCATGTAATTCCTAGTTGTTTCTTGTTATGTTGTATTTGACCGACGGGTTCAGAAGTGGTTATCTGGGTCTACCAGCTTTTTGCGTAATGGTTTATTTTAGTCGATTGAGTTTGAATATTAACATTTGTTCTTTGTGGAGCATTAAGTTAAAAGTGACTCTCATTCCTTAAATGCACACACTTATGTGTATATATTTTATGTATTTATGTATATATAAACATATGAGTATCATAATTGTTAGAAGGAATAATGGGTATTAAAAGCCAGTTGGATATTAACAAATGGGTACAAAACTAATGTTTGGGATGATGAAATGGGTAGCAGTGATGATTATACAACATTACAGATGTGTGCCACCACGCCCAGCTGGAAATTGATTTTAACACATTGGATTTTTAGAAAGTCCACTAGACCATAATGAGGGATTATTACTCTCCAGAAGCCATCAAGCTGAGTTGGAGGGCATAGAGGTGGCATACTGAAGATTGCCACCTAGTAAGGATAGAAGGGATGCTAGAATTAGAAAAAGGGGAAAAGTCATTTTGCAGCCTGCAGGTAATAATTGATTCAGGCAATGATTGCCAATAAATGCTACAACCCTTTGGTAAAAATTTTTGGAATTCCCATTGTTTCACAGTATCTTCTTGTAAATTACTTATGGGAAAAAGGTACCTTTACAATGGAGACATCTGCTTCAATTAAGTGACCATCAATAAATGGGACAAACCAGCACCTATTGATAACATATAATAGCAGGGTAAGCACCTACTGTTAAGATGCAAGGAAAAGTATAGAGCAGGACCTTAGAGCATTCTTACCAACAATGCTCATTTTGAGTCTAATCATAAGGAATCAGACAATCCAGCAAGTGAAACATTCTGTGAATGAAGGGGCTGAGTTAAGGAAGACTCCCAAGGAGACATGGTAGATGTGGAGCTTGAGTCTGAATAGAGAATGAATGAATGAGTGAATGAATGAATGAATGAAATGGCCCAATTGGAGTAGCAGTACATTAAATGATAGTATATTAGTTTGCTAAGGCTCTATAACAAAGTGCCAAAGGCTGGGTAGTTAAAACAACAGAAGCTTATTTTTCCCACAGTTCTGGAAGTGAAATGTTGGAGAGCAGATCCCAGCAGGACTGATTTCTTCTGAGTCCTCCCTCAGTATTCTTGCGGCTGGCTATCTTTTTCATGTATTTTTATGTGGTTCCATCTGTGTCTGTATCATAATTTCCAAAAATTTTTTTGGTACCAGGGATTGAACCTAGGGGCATTCTACCTCCAAGATACACCCCTAGCCCTTTCTCTTTACTGTTTTGAAAACAGGGTCTTGTTAAGTTGTTTAGGGTCTCGCCAAGTTTCTGGGGCTGGCCTCAAACCTCTTCCTCCTGTCTCAGCCTCCCAAGTACTGGGGTAACAGGAATGCATCACCACCCAGGGTCTAGTTTCCAATTCTTATAAAGATACCAATCACATTGGATTAGTGTCATCCCTAATGATCTCATTTCAATTTCTCAGCCCCTTTAAAGACTATTTTCCTGTCTCCACCTCCATTCCAGAAGTAAGAACTCAGCTCTTTTCACAGTGGTTCAGGGACATTTGGGTTAGCGCATGTTTGGTGTCCTGAATAGTGTAGTCCTGACCTTTGCTTGCTTTCCTACTGGGTTATTTCCCTTTTTACATTGATTTGTTCTGAGCGGACTTGTAGAGGGAGACCCTTGCCCTGTGTCCTGTTTGCACGTTGTTCTTTCCTCCGTGTTTGATGTTTAACGGGTTCACATTCACTTCGTGCTTCTGTTTGTCTTTGCCTTCATGCTGTTAGTCTTTGCCTTCATGGTTTTTGAGTCGTATGTCTTATTTAAAACCAGCTTCCCCTCTCAATTTTGCATTAAGAAATCACTCATGTGTTTCTCCCTTTCCCCTTCCCCCACCCTCTCCTCCCTCCCCATTTCCCTCTCTGATAAAAACTAGGAGAAAAGTTTAATGGTGTGTGTGTGGGTGCGCGTGCGCAATCCTAGACTTCATGCACCTTTACAAGTGCCAGCCAGCATGCCCACTGCTGTTCAGATTGATTCTGCTGGTTCAGAGTCCTAAGAGGAAATCTCCTCAGCTTAGAAGGCCCAGAGGTCCTCCCCCAGGACTCCGGTATCCGCTGCTGACTCAGCCAGCCGGGTGGCTTTGATTAGAAGGAGGCGAGTAACTATGAAGCAAGGCACTGCTATATTCTCTCCAAGGTTATGCATTTTCATTCAGTCTTGACTCTCTTTTATAGCAGATGAGAAAACAAGAGGCCACATAGCTGGTTAGCAATAGTCAGAATTTAAATGTCCTATTTCAAAAGTCCATAAAATAGGTGTAGGTAGTACTCTATGAGGAGACTCTGGCCAGAGAATCTAGGCCCAACATTACAATTGATTGACATATCTTGGTTTTCCTTTAAACTTTTGAAGAACAGGAAGTATTTGACTTAGTTCTCGAAAGAGTAGCAACATTTTAAAAACTTCTTATGGAAATTTTCCATAATGCATAAAAATGAAATGTTGTAGTGAACTCCTGTCTCAACATCTAGCCAGTAGTCATTATCAACTTAGGGCCAGTAATGTTCCATTTGTAACACATTCTGTCCTCTTCCTTCTGCCATCCCCCATTTTTTCAAAGCAGACCCTAGACATCATGTCTGTAAGTATTATAGTATGAATCTCTAAATAAGATCTCTCTCTCTCTCTCTTTTTTTTTTTTTTTTTGTACTGGGGCTTGAACCCAGGAGCATTCTACCTCTGAACTAGACCCCTAGCCTTATTTTATTTTTTATTTTGAAACAGGGTCTCACAAAGTTGCTGAGCCTTGAACCTGTAATCTTCCTGTCTGAACCTCCAAGTACTGGGATTACAGGCATGTGTACTATCACACCTGACTTCTAAATAACATTTTTTAAAAGCACATTTACAATACCACTAGCACACCAAAAAAATTATAACAGTTCTTTAATATCTATTCAGTACACATTTCAACCATTTTCATTTTTGTATTATGGTTTTTAAAATAGTTTTTTTTGATTGTCATGTACATAAGGCCCAACATTACAATTGATTGACATATCTTGGTTTTCCTTTAAACTTTTGAGATGTCTTGCTCTCTGAGTCTCATGCTCTCTCTCTGTTTCCCAGAAAGGCAGATAATAGTTGAAAATGGTTGAAACTATGGGATGGATTTGTTTTCCTTTTATGGCCCTGCCACTTATTTGCTGGGTAACTTGAACAAGTTATTCAGCCTCTCTGTCTATACCTCAGTTTCCTCATCAATCAAAGGGACATAGTTGCACCTACTTTGGGGGCACTTTGGGGGGTTAGTGTGCTGATGTTGTGAAGCTTAGAACAAAGCCTGGG
>PVLC010016529.1:0-35164 GCA_004027655.1 Graphiurus murinus | reverse complement strand
AGGGAGGAGGGTGGCTTATAGGTAAAATACTTCAAAAATATTTTATTGAATTTAAATATTTAGGCAAAATTAATGTGTATTTAACACAAAGATTCTCATTAGCTAATTATGGCTAGTAAAGTACTTTACTATTTTCTTAGACTCTGACACATTTAGTAGTGTATACATTTGTTATGGAGTCTAGTTAATATTGACTCTTCTGTTCCCTAATATTAGCCAAATGACAGTATTTTAAGCTGTTCACACATCAAATCACCATTGCCTTAACTTATTTTTAATTTATTTTATTTTTATAAACATTATTCTGTGTAATATTTTAGTTTAAAAAGGCAGCCATTATGATAAAGGAAAGCCACTATCATTTACCATATATAAATCTAAATCTAAAATGCAAAATGAAAATTTTTTTCATTAGTATTTCTGCCTGTTTAAGGTATTAATATAAAAACCTTTTTTCTCTTTGTTAAAAGAAGTTTTAAAACAATAGAATTTTCTCCTAGTGTAATTTAAAGAACAGGGAAATAATAGGAATGGGGACTTATGACTCATGACACTAGTTTTAATTATATATCTCTTGATCTATTAATCTCTCAATGAACATAAGAGGCAAAACAATGAGAATATTGAAAGTAATTTACTTATGTGAATCCATGAGCTCCTTTTCCTGTATTTCCATTTATTGTCCTAACTTTATCTGAGAAATTAAACAAAAGAGAAACAGAGACAAAGTAAAAGAGAGAACATCCGTACTAAAAATAATTTCAAACTTCTTTCTAAATTTGATTTTGATAATTTATATTCCAACCAGTGATTTATAGGGAAATACACTGATCTACTTCTACTATAAGATTTGATATTACTAGAATTCTAATTCACTGCTTGTAAAATTTGGTTTAATTGTGATTACTATTTGTCTATACTTCTACTGAGTTACTTACCTTTGTTAGTCAATTTATAGGAATATAAATATATGTGTACATATACATGTGTATATGTATATATGTAGATGATATTATTTCCCTAGTCTGTTACATGTGTTGTGAATGTATTCACTTAGTCATTCTTTGTCTTTATCTAATTTGGTGAACAGAAATCTTTATTTTTATATAACCAGATTTTTAAAATGATAATTTAGTAATCATAATCCTAGGTTTTAATTTAAGAAATGATTCCATCTAAATGAATAAGAAACATAATTATACTTATGTTCCACTGCACATTTTGGAGTATTATTTGAATGTTTAAATAATTGGTACTGTATAGCCAATACAAAAAGTAAATCTGGATCCTTACAATTAAAATGATTATGAACTTCTCTTTGGAAGATTGTACTAAGAGAATAACTGGGAGACAATACCTGATAAAAATGTTATCTGGTAATGGAATAATATCCAGAATATATAGTGAATTCCTATATGTCAATAATAGCCACACAACCCTCTCAAAATAAGTATGTGATTTGAACTAACCTCAAGGGACTTACGGCACATAAGCAATATGAAGAATTATGAACATCACTGGTAACTATGAGTTTGTAGATTAAAACCACACAATTCGAGCCAGGCGTGGTGGCGCACGCTTGTAATCCCAGCATTTGGGAGGCTGAGACAGGAGGATCTGGGTTCGCAGCCAGCCTCAGCTACCTAGTGAGGCACTCCGCAACTTAGTGAGACCCGGTTTCAAAATAAAGAATAAAAAATAGGGCTGGTGGTATAGCTCGAAGGTAGAATGCCTCTGAGTTCAATCCCTAGTACTGCAAAAACAAAAACAAAAACAAAAACAAAACAAAAAAAACCCCCAGAATTCTTAGAAGAATGTTTATAATAATTTGATTTTTCTTTTCTTTTCTTTTTTTTTTGTTTTTGTTTTTCTGGTACTGAAGGTTGAACCCAGGGGCATTCTACCTCCCATATATACCCCCAACCTTATTTTATTTTTTATTTTGAAACAGGATCTCACTAAGTTGCTAAACCTGGTCTTAAACCTGTGATGCTCCTGCCTCAGCCTCCCAAGTACTGGCATGCACCACCACACCCAAAAGAATGTCTGTAATTTAAGAAAGATATAATATCTAGAAACAACAACAAAAGTACTTGTAACCTGAAATTCCCCTTTGTGACCATTTCCCATTCATTCCACTCCATGGAAAACTACTCTGACTTACAATAGTATATATTAATTTTGAATTTGTATTTCTTCCTTTTTTTGTGTGACACTAGAGATTGAACCCAGAAGAATTCACCTTCGAGCTACATCCCCAGCTCGATTTTATTTCTTATTTGGAAACAGGGTCTTTCTAGGTTGATGAGAGTCTCACTATTTGCTGAGGCAGTCCTTGAACCTGCAATCCTCCAGACTCAGCCTCCCAAGTACAGGGATTACAGGCATGCACCACCATGCGTGTCTGAATTTGTTTTTCTAATGACTACAGTCATATAGTATAGCTGTAGATTTTTCTTTTTATTTGTGTGTACCATTGTGTGCATATAGTTATCTTTCTACTATTGGCAGAAATTAGGGTCATGTCCAATTTGAATAATAGGAATTGTGCTTTTGTGCCTATGTATGGTCCACAAAACATGTGACATTTGATATTATATATATAAATACTTATATACATGTATAAGCATTTTGGCAGGTGTATAGTGAATGGATGAGTCACAGAATACACATGGACCACTTTAGTAGATCTGCAAAGACTTTTCTAAAACGATTGTAACAATTTACATTTCTTCCAGCCAACATTTGTCATTTTTTCATCTTTTTTCATTTTGTTTATTCTGCTTTTTATGTGCTTATACTGCATTGTGATTTTATTTGCATCACTGCGTTTACTGATGGTATCAGTTTTCTATTTCCAGTTCCTGGGTCACTGAAAAACTTTTTATATTCTCATGTTTATTGTTTATCACAATGTTTTGGGTTTTCTGGGAAGTTTCTTTGCTGGTTCCACCCAGTCTCATTCACACAGCATCATTCAGTTATGGGAATGTCCCCTGATGCATGTGGCTTTGTCTGGTCCTCAGATGAGGCACCTCAGTTCTCTACTTAAATCTTTATCCTCCAGTCAGCTTGGCTGGCTTTCCACCTGATGGAACTTGAAAAGCATAATGAGGACTAGTTTTCTTGCTGTCTGCTGGTAAAAGCTGGTCACAAGGCCTGTCCAACCTCAAGACTGGAAAAATAGATAAACCTCAAAGAGAAGAGTGGAAGAGAAATTTTATTTAAAATATTATAATTTCCATATTATCTGGACTGTCAGGTCTACCATGTAGGAGACAACCTATACAAGATTCTCTTGCTGGATTTGATATTTTGCTTTGTTGATTTATATGGTTTTCCTTTGAATAATACCATATCATCTTAATTAACCTAGTTTTAAATCAGTGTTAACATCAAGGAAAGTAATTTCTCCAGCTCTGCTATTTGTCTCCCATGTTTTCATGGCTATTTAATTCTATACATATGTTGTCTCAATGTATTGTCATTTTCAGGGTAGATATTTGTACCACTGTTTCATATTTATTCATAAGACATCTTTTTTTTGAACATCTTTTATCAGATTAAGAATGTTTTCTTTTATTCCTTCTTTATTTAGAATTCTTATAATAAATATTTGCTTCTTTTTAAATGCAAAATATACACTTTATTTAATAAAAGTAACAGGTAATGTCAAACACACACTTATATTAAGAGAAAAGGTGACTAGAAACTTTAACACCTTAAAATAACCTACTTGCAGTTGCATGTACCTGAGCTGTGTTGATGTGAAGAATACAGCTCATGCACAGATGTGGATGAATGATTTGTACAGTTTTCAAGTATTCACTGAATACTACCCTATATACACATACATGGTATGGTCAGTTACATTTTTTTACTTGTCCATCTTCTTAGAGATGGGTGACTTTCAATTGCGAAACACACACAGGGGAGGAGAGGGGTGCTTACCACTCTGACTTTATTAAGAAGATAGTAACTATATATGCAATTAGAGGTCTCACAGTGTTATAACAACAGAGAAGTCTTCATGGGAAAAAACTTGAAGAAGAAAAACTAGATAAGTTTTCACACAGCAATTTGCAAGAACACCTGCTGTTTTCCACCAGGCAGAACTCCAGTTACTGGGCAAGGCTCCAAGCTTCACTGAGACCCATCTTCAGGCTTTCCCAGCTATGCTGAAGGCTATTTCTCTTGTTCTCAGAGTTTAGCAATTAGCCTGTAAGAAAACACATAATTGGGCCAAGTCTCTTCATATATACATTAAATTTGAAAAAAATTTAATTGATGATCCCAGATATACTTTATTTTTGTTGCTCTTTTGAAAAAGATTAAGATTGGGAATCATTTTTTCTTTTGCTATTCGAAGGACACATTGTTAAAATCCATTTTTATATTTGTGTGTGTGTGTGTGTGTGTGTTGTGTGTGGCTGTCCACTCAATCCTATCTGTGAGGTTTGGCATTCATACTCAATTAACTACAGAAAGAAAATATTGGGAAAAAATATTGGGAGGCTGATACAGGAGGATCATAGGTTCAAGGACAGTCTCAGCAACCTAGCTAGACCCTGTTTAAACAAATAAATTAAAATAAAATAAAATAAAACTGGGCTGGGAGTCTAGCTCAGAGGGAGATTGTCCCTGGATTTAATGCTCAGTGCCACAAAATATATTTATAGAATACCTAATGAACGTGGAAAAACTTCCTATTTTCTTGTCATCATTTCCTAAAAATATAAAAGATAAATATTTGCATAGATTTACATTGTATTAGGTTTTATAAGTAAATAGAGATGAGAGGAGATATGCATTGGTTATGCACATTTAAGGGCCATGAACTTCTATCAGTTTTGGTATAGGGAAGAGGTTGGACCTGAAACCAATTCCATGTAGGGCAACTGTATTTTGTATATATTTTTTTATTTTTTAATATTTTCATTGCTGAATTGTAAATATATATCATAATGATATTCAAAGTGACACAAACATACAGAGACACAGCATTCGGTGTTTTTCCCTCTGGGTCACAATCCACTCCCACTCACCCCTCAATACTCTATCGCCCCCTCAAATACCTCAATGATCTCACTAGTGATCATCCCTCAAATACCTCACTAATATGAAATTAGTAGTGATCTCTTTATATATGGACATAGCATTTTTTGAAGTTATTGATCAGTTTTGTTAAAACTTTATTAATTTTTTAATTATTTAAAAACCAGATTTGACTTTGTTGCCTTCCTCTGCTTTGTGTTCTATTTTCCTAAAATGTGCTATTTTCTGTGTCCAGTCTATTATCCTTGGGTTAATTTTTTTCCTAGTTTCTCTAGATGGGAGGGTAAATCACATATTTAGTTTTTATTTGTTCTAACATAAATATTTATATATCCATATTTCATGTTCAGTATAAATAAATATGCTTTATTAGTTTCCCTTTTCAAAACATACTATTCTAATTTATAGATTTGATTTTTTTCTTTCAGTGCAATATTTAATATTAGGAGGTTGGTGATTTTCTTCTTATGATTTTTACCCTGATTTCACTGACTATGGAAACTGTACTCTGATTTTAATTTTTTTTTTAAGTTCATGATTCAATATATTGTAATTGCTCAATGTTCGTTTAAAATGATTATAAATTGTGTTCTTTTGGGGTGCTGGAATCTGTAGACTGAGGGTGTTTTTTTATGCATTTTTCTGATATATTTTGTTTGAAATTTTTTTTCTATTTTGTCAGAATTACTCTCTCAATTTGTTACTGTGGATGTATATATTTCTGCTTTTGGCTTTTATAATCTTATTTTGTAGCTAGATCATTTAGGTTTCAGATTTAGGACAATGGTAATTGATTTTTGATTATACACATACCATTATGAAATAGCATTTCCTCACACTTATAAAAATTTTTAAGCTTTTTATTTTAACAGAATGGAAATCCTATATTTTTTGCTTCTAGCATTTTATTCACTAACCTGTAGTATGACAACTAGCATATTTTATTTTAAGCCTACCATCTAACTATTTGACTTTTGTTTGACTAATTTGGGGCATGTTTTCCTTTTCTCTCTTGGGGCAGTATTAGTATACCTTCCATTTTCTGTTATAGTTCTTAGTCACCCTTGGCTTGATTATTTTAATATTTATAACATGAATTATTGTCTTGATACATTCTAATGAACATTAGTATTAATAATGTCCTTTACTTTCCAGAATTTTTTCATGAAATCTAGTTTTACTAAGACATAGCTAATTGTGTTGTCTTTTTTCCCTTTGGATTTATCTTAGCTTTTTTAGCTTCTTGATTACATTATTATTTCTCATGACTATGATATCCTGTAATAAAAAATTTTAAGACAATTATTTCCTTTGAAATGATAATTGCCAAAAATTTCAAACACAATATTGGTTGGAAGAAAAACATTTAGAATTGAGTACTATGTTGGTCCTATGTCATTATGTTAATTAGCTGATGCCAGAAAATCCTAGATTATACTCATTTGAGATGTGACTGGGAGGTGAGAAAACAGAAAATATATACATACAATTCATACATGATATTAGGCTGTGAGAAACAAAAAATAGAAGGCAGTAAATGATGGCAAAATACTACAGCAGAATGTTTGTAGTAAGAAAAAAAAAAACTCGACTATTTTAAGGGCTATTTTGAGAGGAGTTAGAGATATATAGAGTTGGATCCAGGCATGGTGGTACACTCCAGTAACCCTTCTACCTGGGAGGTTGAGATAGGAGAATTATATCTTCGAGGCCAGCCTCAGCAATTTAGTGACATCCCTAGAAATGTAGAGAGATCCTGTTTCAAAATTAAAAAAAAAGAAAGGACTTGGGGTGCAGCTCTGTGGTACAATGCTCCTGAGTTCAATCCCTAGCACCCCACCCCACCCCCAATAGAGTAAGAAAAATACATGAGGATAAATGATAATAATATTTTCTTGGTAAATAGACACTGAGATTGAGTATACAGTTAAAATATTATTTTGAGTATGGTACCATACTCCTCTTATTTCAGCTACATTGAGGCTGAAGCAAGAGGATCACAAGTTTAAGGCCAGCCTGGGTAACTTAAGTGAGACCCTGTCTTTAAGTAAAATAAGAAGAGCTGGCATTGTAGTCCAGTGCTAGAGCACCCCAGTGTTAAACATATAGTACAAAAGAGGAAGAAGGAAAGGAAAGGAAAGGAAAGGAAAGGAAAGGAAAGGAAAGGAAAGGAAAGGAAAGGAAAGGAAAGGAAGGGGGAGGGAGGGAAGGAAGGAAAAAGAAAGGGAAGAAGGAAAAAAGGAAAGAGATATATATTCATTATAAGGATAGAACATTTTCATTATGTGGAAAAAATGAGCAGTGTGTATAAAGCATATCTTTGTGTGTACGTGCATAAATGTTATTCATATGTGTGTATGTGCTTGTGGGTACAGATGCAGACATTATTTTTTCACATTTGTTATAAGGAGATAGTGTTGGCAAATATCTGATGCACACTTTCTCTGTCAGGTAAAAGGCAAGGTCATTTTCTGAAAACCACTAGGAGTGTTGAGGCTTTGAGGGAGTTTTCAGAAAGGGAACATATTTTTAAATGATAACTATGAAAATTGAAAATGCTCGAGTAGAATAACAGTAAAAGAATCTGGGCATTGTTTAGCCACCAGATGAGATTTGTGGCAGTGTGTTCTGTGTAGTGTCACTACAACCATCTGGAAGATTTCATCCAAAATATTCAGCAGTTCTATTATAGGACAGAAAAAGTGTACATTCAGATTTGTTTAGCTTTTGAGATTTAAGGAGGAAAACCTTAAAATATAGGCACAAATGTGTGAAAGAGTGAACTGTGTTATGGAAACTCACAGTTTAAAGAAACAGAAGATAACTTATTCATAAGGATAAAGTTAAGTATTTAGGGCCAAGGGGTAGTCAGTGTATAAAGAAAGATTGTCTGGGGAAAGAAAACGGAGAACAATGGAGATTTTAAATTAAGCTTTTTTCTTTTCCTTTTCCTAGTGTAAGTGGAAACATTTGTTAAATATATATTAAAGAAAATAGATGGACATGGAAGTTGGGCAAAACCAATCTAATAATAAATGTGCAAATTACACACTTAATAAGATCCTTGAAAAAAGTAAAACAAACCTCTCATTTAATAAAGCATTAATAACTGGAGAAAGCATAGTTTAAAATTCTTAATAGCCCTAAGGAATAACAATAATACATTAGTAAATTCAGTGGGGAGTGCTTTTCAACCAGTGAAAAGAAAATAAAGAACTGAATATTTGCCTCGGGTTTTCAGAAAGATATTTATTCATATAAAGCAGACAAGGTTGACACTGACACATACATGGGTTCTTTCAAATTCTTCCACAACTTCAGCAATGCCTTTGTGCTCCTTTCAACAGTTAATATAAGAAAAAAATTAATGAAATTTGTAGCCTTGCTGCTTAGTCTCACCATCCAGCCACTTCTTTCTGTATTCATGCTATCTTTAGGTTGTTTTGGAGTTCATCTCCAAAGGACTCCCATTCAGGAAGGTCTTCCCTAAGTGACTTGCAATAATGGCTTTTTCTATGAAGACCTTAAAAAACAAAAGCATACAAATAAAGTGCACAATTTATAATTCTAAATAATTGTACTGATAACATGTTCCTTCCTGAAAATTAAGTAGCTCAAGTTCCAAAAAATTGTGGCAGTTTCTGATTTTTAGAACATGCAGTCCTTGCTTTGCATATTTCATTTATGCACAAATTTTAGTTATCACATTTTAGTAAAATTATGCTAGTGTTCCAACTTATAGTTATCATGATATGGAATGTATGAGTAGTTAAATAAACTATAATAAACTTAAATGCTAGCTTCTCTGTCCACGCAGAAATCATTTTGTGAACAGCAGAAGCACATCACGATCAATGGCCAATCGTATCACTTCTGCAACGTCTGCCAGTGATTTGCCCTTGCATCTGTTATTCAGTTCATGAATAGGCAGCAAAGCCTGAAGTTGTGCTGGTTCCTTGTCTCAAGAAATAAACCCACATGACAGTTAAAATACATAACAGAAAGAGACAGTTGTCCAACAAAGTTGAAAGTGCAGCAAAGAAAAAACAGTGATAATGCTAGTGAAAAAAGGTGCAATTTGAATGGATGCATATGGAGATAAAGAACAAATTGCTGATCTTGGAGATGTTGACATTGCCACTATTCTGCAATCTCTGAAAATGTAGCCATATGACCTTAATGAAGGCCAGTGTAAAGACATAAAGATGGAATTTTTTTTTTTTTTTGCGGTACTGGGGATTGAACTCAGGGGCATTCTAACTCCGAGCTATACCCCCAGCCCTATTTTTTTTTATTCTTTATTTTGAAACCAGGTCTCACTAAGTTGCGGAGGGCCTCACTAGGTAGCTGAGGCTGGCCGCGAACCCGGATCCTCCGGTCTCAGCGTCCCGAATGCTGGGATTACAAGCGTGCATCACCACTCCCGGCTCAAGATGAAAATCTTTTTAAAAATATTAAGATTCCCCACAGAAAGAAGAAACACTAGCAAAACCTTTCCCAAATAGCCAATAAATACATGAAAACAATGTTCAACATCATTAGTATTCAGGGAGATGCAAATTAAAACTACACTGAGATTCCATCTAATCCCAATTAGTATGGCAATCATCAAGAAATCAAACAACAATTAATGCTGGCTAGAATGTGGGGAAATAGGAACTTCTACACTGTTGGTGGGATTGCAAATTAGTACACCGCTATAGAGATCAGTGTGGAGATAACTCAGGAAAACTGGGAATGGATACACCATATGATCCAGCTATAACTCTCCTGGGTATCTCTCCAAAGGGAATGAAATCAGAATATTATAGTAATATGTGCATATCTGTGCTTATAACAGTACAATAACAATAGTTAAATTATGGAACCAACTCTCAGTTGTTCATCAACAGATGAATGGAATTCAAAATTTGGGATATACATACAAAAGAATTATACTCAGCAATAAAGAAGAGCAAAATGATGTTATTTGCAGGGAAGTGGATAGACCTGGAGAAGGTTATGTTAAGAGAGATTAGCTAGTCACAAAAGTGAAGGGCCATGTTTTCACTCATATGCAGAAGTTAGAGAATAATCAGAATACAAGAGGAACTTTATATAATAAAGGAAAACCTCCAGTGAAGTAAGGAATGTGGTCTTGGTGGGGAAGAGGGAGAATTAATGAAGGGAATACTTCTATTGACAGTATATACCTATGTGAGCATACCAATGCTAATCTCAATATCATGTATGGGGAAGGAGGAGAGTGGGGAGGGAGCTGGGGGAAGCTCACCAAGTGCTGTGTGCGTGTATGTCACTACCACTATGAGCTGCATTATGATGTGAGACTATGATGCAAAAATAAAAGTAAAAAAAAGTGAACCTTGGATATATTTCACAATATTTTAAAGACAGATAAAATATTGGAAGATGATCCAAATGTAGAATGTAACATGATAATTCCCAATGCACAGGAAAGATATTCTATATCAAAAATTACATGATATGGAATAAGCCTGTTTGTATTTTTACTAAGAAGTACACTTATAACCTCAAAATTCTTACTTAAAGTTAAATATCAGTTTTATTTTTTTCATTTCTCTGTAAGCTTATAAACAAAAGCAATAAAGTTATAACATTTTGGCAAATAAAGACAAAAACACAATTTTTGAAATACATATATTTTAAAATTCATAAATGCATATATATTTTCCCATTGATTGCTAAACTATCTTTGCACAGTTTCAACATAAAAGGTAATTACTATTGCCTGGAACACTATGCAATGTGAGTATAGACTTTACTACATAAACAAACATTACATTAGCAGCTTTTTTAAAACTTTTTGTAAAAAATTTAGTTTGTTGATACATTATACATCACATTAAGGTTAAAAGTGAGACAAACATACATTCACACAGCACTTGGTGTGTTTTCCTCCACCTCTCACCCTGCTCCTCCCTTTCCCTCCCTATACATGTTAGTGAGATTGGTACTGATAGCTTTATATAGGGACATGTGGTTACTTGAACTGTTGCCTTCATCAATTTTCCTTTTATCACTCCCTACTATCCTTTCACTAACCCCTTCCACAATTCTACTGGTCTCTTTTCTCAAGCCCATTTTGTTTTCTATTTTCTCTCTAGCTTCCATGTATGAGAGAAAACATTCGACCCTTGACTTTCTGGGACTGGTGGAACTCACTAAGCATAACATTGTTTAGTTCTGTCCATTTTTCCTGCAAATGACATAATTTTGTTGTTCTTTATGGCTAAAATTCCATTGTGTCTATATATCCCATTTTCTTTATACATCCATCTATGGATTAACACCTAGGTTGGCTTCATATGGTTATTGTGACTGCTATAAGCATGGATATGCATGTATCACTAGAGTATTTTGACTTTAATTCTTTTGGAAAGAATTGAAAGAGTGGTGTTGCCGTGTCATATGGTGGTTCCATTCCTTATCTTTTGAGAAACCTCTATACTAATCTCCACAGTTGTTGTGTCAGAATAGTTTGAAATAGTTTGAGCCCATTTTGGGGAAAATTTTTCCTCAAACCCCTATAGCACTATATATTTCTGAAATTAAACACTAAATTTTAATGTATCAACAATGGTACTGTGTTGCTTTGGTTCTGTCCTTTTATGTAATCATTTGAAAAAATTAATTTTTTAAGTAGCAAAAATTAATCTCAAAAAAAGATAATGTGTTTTTATTATTATTGTTGTAACAGCATAAGATGTAGACATATGTATTTCTGCAAATACACTACTGCAATTAAAAATTGCTAATTCCATACTTTTTGGCTTCTGTATAATATCAGTTATATTGGGTTTACTTTATTACCATTGCTTCTGGTTTGACTTTAACTTTACCTTGCTTCTGTGAAATTGCTTCAGACTATTTTCTAACATTACTATTTGTGCATCTGAATATATCTCTAGGTAATTTTCCTGATAAGTTCTTCATTCTTATAATCTCTACCATCAAAAAATTAAAGACTGGCTTCTTGTGTCACCCTTGCCAGGCACTTAACTACACCTCCAGCCCTCAATTTTTTTTTGGCCGTCCAATATGTCATTTTATTTTTTAAATATACGTTTATTGGTGCATCATACTTATACATCATAATGAGTTTCAGAGGATAGGCATATACATGCACACAGTGCTTGGTTTGCTTCCCACTGGATCCACTCCATTCACTCCCCTCTTCTGTACATGCTATTGAGATTGCCACTGATAATTTTGTATATGTACATAGCATTATTTGAAGTGTTTCCTTCATGAAGTCTCCTTCCCCTCCTGTGGATCCTACCTTTAATAGTAAAACTAACTAGTTTACATTTTATTCTCTCTCCCACTTATGTACTTCTTTAGCTTTCTTTATAAGAAATAATGGGATAAATTAAACTACAATAGTATTCAATTTATTAAATAATCAGCAAGTAAAGAGGTAACATAAATTGAACTCAAGGGATTTCATCCAGTTTTTTTTTTTTTCTCAAAGACTTCAATTATAAAGAGACTATGACTATACCTTCACCTGCATTTTCTAAGTGCAGGAAATAATATGTGTCTCCACAATTATCAAATGATATATCTCAGTAAAGTAACACATAAAGGATATTTCCCATATTCTCTCAATTGTAACAATATCGAATTGAGTTTCATAGAGTACGTTAGTGTCAGACTGCCAGTATATAAGCACATATATGATGACTATCCAAAGGTGAGGCAGGAAAAATGAGGTTTACTGGAGTATTCCTCTTGTGAGGTTGAGAGAGAGCATATTTATAACAAAGTAGAATTTCAAAATTGCTTTAGTTGCTTGTGGTCTGGGGTTGTCATTTATTTCTTCATCTGACAGGTATGGGTTCATTTCTGATCAAATTATATAAGGTAGCCTGGGAAACATGATTTTTCCACACAATATTGGAGTAATATAGAGAGGTTAATGAAAATTAGAAGTAAGCTGCAACCAGAAGAGAGAACATTATCAGGGAATAAGTGAGATTAACTCGACAGTAATATCGATTTAGCACTGGACTGGATGGCTGTCAGTATTTTTTATAGCGTTGGCCCGTGATTGATGCCTCTATAAGTTTTACTTCAATACAAGATTTGAGTTATCAAGTAGCCGGTTATCCTGAGACAGCCATTGAATGTATTGCATTATGTTTTCAAATTGCACTCTGGTAATAATGAACATGAGAAGGCAAGATGTGGTCTCAGATAAGTATTGACATATGTGTAAGGTTTCATGATGCATTTTTATTATAGCACAGAAATAATTAAGTTTACAGAGGGACAGAAGAAATGTGGAAGAATAGAAACCTAACTATAGATGATCATTACTAACATAAGAAAGGACTAAAGTAATATTTCTGTCATACAAGTGGACTTCAGTTTCAATAAGATTAAAACAGATGGAAGGTACAATTACATGTGTATAGATGGAATTCTACATTATTTAAATAGTAATGCACTATCAGATCCTTTCTTTCTGAGCATAAACTATTGTGGCTTAGAACAAAAACATTCCCCAAGATCATGGATTGTTTCCTATATTGTGCATAGATTGCTTTGAATATTCTAGACTTGTTTTGATGTCTTTAAAAATATCAGTATGCATAAGCTTAGGAAATGATTCAAAATCAAGTCTTAGATTGAAAGATCTGAAAATTAGACAATGATATGAAGTATTAGCACTTTATTTACTACATCATCCTAAAGGAAGACAGATTGATTAGAATTCTACCTTTTATATAATGCAAGTAATCTAGTTTGTAAGAACTAATATTGCTTCTTGGGCATTAATAACACTAATTCATTTCTTAAATGAAAATTGTTTACAAATTTTATTTGTAAAATTAGACCACATATAAGTATTAAATTTGCCAAAAAAGAATGTTCTCACAATTAACTATTTGCATCATTGATTTTTTTTTCCAGTCTCACATAAAGTCCAACAGCTTGACATGGACCCATCACATTTTTCCTATCTTATCCAATATATTGTTTTTCCCACTTTGCTTTGATCCAGTGCATGCTTGGTGATGTCTATTGATGTGGTACTCCAGACTTCTCCCACTTAGTAACAATTTGAATGAGACTTGGGCTTAGGAATATTGCTGTGAAAGGAAATGAATTTTGTTATAAATCAAAAAATAAGAGCGGGGCGTGGTGGCGCACGCTTGTAATCCCAGCATTTGGGAGGCTGAGACCGGAGGATCTGGGTTTGCGGCCAGCCTCAGCTAAGTAGTGAGGCCCTCTGCAACTCAGTGAGACTCGGTTTCAAAATAAAAAATAAAAAATAAAAATAAGGCTGGGAGTATAGCTCGGAGGTAGAATGCCCCTGAGTTAAATCCCCAGTACCGTAAAAAAAAAAAAAAAAAAAAAAATCAAAAAATAATTTTTCTTAACTTGTCATGACATATCTTAAATTGCTTGATTACAGAGTGACAGTATCTATTAGGTGATATGGAAAAAGCCAACAGAATGATACTAGTCTCACTCTGGAGGCCTGGTTCAGGAGCCCATTCAGTGATAGTTAACTCCATTTGTTGTTGGAATGAATAGGAGAAATTTGAAAAGAGTTGCCTGGAGGAAGGGGAGAACTCAGCTTGCTTAGAGTCACAGTTATCAACCAGGGTGCATAGACTTATTTTAATAATCTTTCAACTCCCATATCCATACTGGTGCATATTAGCTGATATGAGCCCATATATTCATATACATATATATGACTTGGGCTTAGGAATATATATATGAGTCTACCCAGTGTAGTCAGTTGTTTCCATTTCCTTCTCATGAGAGTGAGAGAGATATATGATTTATGTGTTCATAGCATTGTCTTTGGAAATTTAAGACACTTGATTTTTTCTTTTTAATTCAGAGTGCATACTCTGATATAAATTGGTGATGTTAAAAAATAAAAAAAAAGAAATTAAGAGTTGGTGATTTTGAGTAGCAAGATATTTAAACCATTTAGATGTGGTGGTGAATGCCTATAATCCTGTAATCCAGTACTTGGGAGGCTGAGACAGGAGGATCACAGATTCAAGAATAGCCTCAGCAACTTAAGGATACCCTGTTTCAAAACAAACAAATATAAGAAAATGGCTGGAGGTGTAGCTAAGAGGTAGAATGTCTTTGGGTTCAATCCTCAATACTGTAAAAATACATACATACATACAGACAGACAGACAGACAGACAGACAGACAGACATAAAATAAAATGAATAAAAATTAAAAGGGCTGGGGTTGTAGCTCAGATGTAGAATTCTCCTGTGTTCAGTCCCCAGTGCCACAAACACATGCGCACGTGCACACACACACACACACACACACATACACACACACACACACACACACACAGATATTTAAACTTACTATATACTGTTTTAGCATTGTTATGTCATAATTATTCTATCATCTAACTAAGGCACAGGCTTTAATAACTTGCTGTTAATGTACAGGTTCTAAATTATAATATGCTTTTATTTCTCTAGAATCTCCAAGTCTACACACCATGACTCCCAATTTTATCAGAAAAAACAAAGTTTCTTTGTCTTTAGGTCATTTCATCCTCAGGAGTTAGAGTGTATTAGAGAGTGACTAAGCTCCGGAACACAGACAGGCAGGTCACAAGGGAGAAACAATATTAATGGTGAGAGATTGAGAAATGTCAATTCCTCAGAAGTAAAGCCTACCAAACAAAAGAAGAACACTGGCTCTATATTATAAAAAATCCTAGCAGCTTCAGTTTTTAAAAAGAGAACAGGATATAAAGCTACGAAATGATAATATTTTTATCATTTGTAATGGATATGAATGTGATGATTTATTTTTTTAAATGATACACAATTTATTTTCCTTTTGCCTGTTTTACCTTTTGATTGACAAATCATCAAGCTAATGTCATATTTTAATGAGTTTTTCGCTGTTATATGTACTGTTATAATCTTGGTAACTTGCCTTGACTATTCCATTTGCTTCAGGTAGTTATGCTTTTTGAATAAATATATAAAGCATCTTGAAATGAAGAAAATGCATTTTATTTAATTATAAGAAAGTTAAAAAATAAAAATTGTAAATGCCTACAGATTGTATAAATGCATCTAATGTTGTAATTATGTCATTCCTGAATTATTAGAACACTGAGCATATTCCTACAGTTTATCAATGCATTAATTTGAAGTATTTTTGTGTATATTATCTAAAAGATAGATAAATCAGTATCTTACTATAATTTTTGTTCAATATACTCTTAAAATTCAACAGTGAATCATTTAATAAATGTTTCAATGATATTACTTAGAAATAAATATAATCTGTCTGAATTATTATGGAATGGGTTCTCCAGCTAAGATAAAATTTTACCTAATTCATCTTTATTTTCTATTGAATGAGAGAACAAAACACTTAAAAGACAGTATGATTTTCTGCAAATAAATCACAGAAATGCTGTTAGTCATTATTCCATTTAATCTTAAATTTTACCATAGTTTTTTTTTTTTTTTCCTCATTGTAATTGCTTTGATTGTGTATGGATACAATACTAAGACCTTATTCTAGTTGCTTTGTTCATTTTAATTGGGTATTTTACCAGAGATGCATTCATCCCAGGTAAAATAGGGGTAGAGGATATATTATATAACATCAGAAATCATCAGCTTAAATTCTTAGAAAAACTTGCATGCATAAAATCCAGAGAATTCAAAACATGTGGAGAGCTCATCAATGCCTGCTGGGAAATTAGCACTCTAAAGTAAAAATTACAGATTACCAACATGTTTGCAAACACTTTTGAAATGAGGGAAACACAAAAGGAGCTTGACCAAATTGGGGGGTTCTTTTTTTTCAGAGTGAAAAGCAGGGAAATTTAATTGATCATATGGCGAACAAAAAATCAAGGATCGATTTTCAAGCATAGATCAATCCAGTTTCCTCTTCTTGAAGGAAAGTCCAGTGCTAGACATTTACATCTTCCATGTTAAGCATTGTTTCTCCACACCCAGGTTTCTCTATTATTTTACATACTCTTAGAATCTGTCAATGCTTCATGTCCTAACTCCATTTCAAATCCATACTTGATTATTCTTGCTTTCCTTGTATTACATTTTCTAACCACTCTAGCTATCACAAAATTCAATGCCCTTTTTGTTTTCTTCTAATTTTTTAACTTATTGTGTTATTATTTATATGTCTCACATTTAATTTGCATATGTATATGTCTATTCATGGTAATTAAATTTAAAGACTGCCAAGATAGAAAATTGACTTTATGCTTGAATGATATTTTCTATTGTAATTAATGTTTTATTCTTCAGTTTTGATGCAAATGTCTATGCAAACATGCATAACCATGATTAAATATAGTCACTGATATGAAATTTATTTTACATTTATGAAAAATTAAGAAATATTAAATTGATTTAAACTGCTTACATAAATACTATATATCAAAGCCACAAAGCAAAATTGATTCAAAATATAAAAAGAGAAGAAGAAAAATGAAAAATTGATGTTAGGAGTTTGAACATTTTTGTTAAAGTTCCAAGTACATGTGTGTATTATAACAAAGTTGATTAGTTGATAAATTTGAAATACTTGTCCTGCATAAAGTATATATATATATTTCTTTTTTTAGTCATACATCTTTGTTAGGTACACGTTCATAAAGGCGTATATGTACACATTTATCATTTACCCCTTCCCCCATTCCCACCCCACTCCCTCGCCTTCCCTCCTTCTCAAGTTCAGTTTAGTAACCACCCTTGATATATTTGTGAAAGTACATCATGTGCATTCCCCCTCCCCCCCGTCCATTCCCCTCAGTTAAGTCAATTTCTTTGCTCATCAAGGATTTCTCCTTTTTCATCTGGAGACCCTCTTATGCCCCTTCTTCTCCCTAGCATGCATGTATCAGGGAGAACATATGCTTTTTCACTCGTGATTGACCAATCTCACAACATGTTTTCCAGTTGCATCCATTTCCCTGCAAATAACATGATTTTGTTCTTCTTTATGGCTGAGTAGTATTTCATTTTGTACATATCCCATAGCTTTGTAATCCATTCATCTGTCAATAGACATCGTGGCTGTTTCCATGGTTTGGCAATTGTGAATTGTGCAGCTGTAAAGAAAGATACACATGTGTCAGTTTGATAGTTTGGTTTCCATTCTTTTGGGTAGATACCCAGAAGTGGTATTGCTGGATCATATGGTAGGTTCATTCCCATTGGTCTGAGGTTCCTCCATACTGTTTTCCAAAGTGGTTGCACTAGTTTGCAACCCCACCAACAATGTATACACCCCGCCAGCATTTGTTGTTGTCCCTGTTTTTTATGATTGCCAGTCTGATTGGAGTTGGTGAAATCTCAAGGTAGTTTTAATTTGCATCTCTCTGATTGCTAATGATGTAGAACATTTCCTCATACATTTATTGGCCATTTATATTTCTTCTTTTGTGAAGTGTCTATTTAGATCCTTTGCCCTTTTTTTTTTTTTTTTTTTTTTTGTGGTACTGGGGATTGAACTCAGGGGCATTCTATCTTCGAGCTACACTCCCAGCCTTATTTTTTATTCTTTATTTTGAAACCAGGTCTCACTAAAATGTGGAGTGCCTCACTAGGTAGCTGAGACTGGGCTCGAATCCTGATCCTCTGGTCTTAGCCTCCCAAATGCTGGGATTACAAGCGTGTGCCACCATGCCCGGCTCTTTGCCCACTTTTTGATTGGGTTATTTGTTTTCTTAGCTGTGATTTTCTTGAGTTCTCTGTAAATCCTAGATATTAGACCTCTATCAGAAGAGTAGCTGGCAAATATTTTCTCCCACTCTGTGGGCTCTCTGTTGAGGTTCTTGATAGTTTCCTTTGCTGCACAGAGGTTCTTCAGTTTAATGCAATCCCATGTATTGATCTTCCTTTGAGTTGCTTGTGCTTTTGAGGTCTTGTTGAGAAAGTTTTTACCTGTGCCTATGTGTTGAAGTTTTGGGCCTATACCCTCTTCAAGTAGCTGCAAGGTCTCTGGCCTGACTTCTAGGTCTTTGGTCCACCTGGAGTTGACTCTTGTGCAGGGTGAGAAAGTGGGATTTATTTCCATTTTCCTGTATATGGTTAACCAGTTTTGCCAACATCATTTGTTAAAAAGGCTATCTTTTTTCCAGTGTATATTTTTGGCTCCTTTGTCAAAAATCAATTGGCTGTAAGCCTGTGGGTCTGTTTCTGAATCTTCTATTCTGCTCCATTGGTCTATGTGTCTGCTTTTGTGCCAGTACCATGCTGTTTTTATTACTGTGGCTTTGTAGTAGAGTTTGAAGTCAGGAATTGTGATACCTCCTGCATGGTTCTTGTTGCTAAGGACTACTTTGGCTATCCTCGGCTTTTTGTTGTTCCAAATGAATTTAAGGACTCATTTTTCTATGTCTGTGAAGAGTGGCCTTGGTAATTTCATGAGTATTGCATTGAATCTGTAGATCAGTTTGGGGAGGATGGCCATTTTGATGATATTTATTCTGCCTATCCAAGAGCATGGAAGATCTTTCCATCTTCTAAGGTCTTCATCAATTTCTTTTTTCAACTTTTTATAGTTTTCCTTACAGAAGTCTTTTACCTCTTTGGTTAGGTTTATCCCTAAGTATTTCATTTTCTGGGGTGCTATTGTGAGTGGAGTTGTTTTCTAAATTTCTTTTTCAGTGGATTTATGGTTGGCATACAGGAAAGCTTCTGATTTCTTAAGATTGGTTTTGTATCCAGACACTTTGCTGAATTTATTGATCAATTCTATACATTTTTTGGTTGACTTTGTTGGGTCTTCTAAGTATAGTATCATGTCTTCTGCAAAAAGGGATATTTTTAGTTCTTCTTTCCCTATTTTCAACCCTTTGATTTCCTTCTCTTGCCTTATTGCTCTGGCTAGAGTCTTAAGTACTATATTGAACAGAAGAGGTGATAATGGACATCCTTGTCTTGTTCCTGTTTTTAGTGGGAACTCTTGTAGTTTCTCTCCATTTAATATGATGTTGGCTGTGGGTCTAATGTATATTGCTTCTATTATTTTGAGGTATATTCCTTCTATTCCAATTCTCTGTAGTGCTTTTAGCATGAATGGCTGTTGGATCTTGTCGAATGCTTTCTCAGCATCAATTGAGATGATCATGTGATTTTCGTCTTTGATTCTGTTTATGTGGTGAATTACATGGATTGTTTTTCATATGTTGAACCAGCCCTGCATCCCTGGGATGAACCCGACTTGGTCATGGTGTATAATTTTCTTGATGTTGTTTTGAATGCGCATTGCTAGTATTTTGTTTAGCGGTTTTGTATCTAAGTTCATCAATGATATATACCTATAGTTTTTTGTTTTCTTGAGCTGTCTTTATTTGGCTTTGGTATTGATGTTATGTTGGCTTCATAGAATGCATTTGGGAGGGTCCCGTTTCTTTCTATTTAATGGAATAGTTTGAGGAGTATTGGTTTAGAGGTGTCCGCTGGTATATCCAGGAACTGGTTGTGTTGAGATCTTATATTGTAGAGATTAGAGATGGTAGATGTTAAGGGATTCTGGTAGTCAATGTAGAGTTTTAAGTGTGGTAGTATGAAATGGTCTTGATATGAGACAGGGTAAAAAGGAAAAAGAAAAGAGAAGAGAAAAAGTGTTGAGGAGAAGACTATAGATGGGAGAGAGGGAAGGAAGCTTGTAAAAGGGATCAGAAGGAGATTCAACAAACTAAGCAAAAAACAAACAAACAAACAAACAAACAACAACAACAAAAGCAACCAATCATCCAAACAAACATAAATAAGTCAAGGCAATACAAAATGAAAACAGAGTAAAAGCAAATAAAACATAACACACACACACACACACACACACACACACACAAAACAAAAAAACCCAAAGGCAACAACAAGAAACAAAATAAAAAACCCTGTTAGTTTGTGAGTACAGAGCTTAAATTTTCAAGTGTGTCTCTGGCATTCTTATTTGTTCTATCAGTGCAGGCAGGGGGTTCTGCTGGCTGATGCCTCTCCTGCCACATGCTTGTGTCTCTGCACTTTCCACAGGGCCTGTCTGCATTTCTGTCTCTGCGTTTGCTCGTGGTGGAAGTGCAAACTATATGCTGGGCATTTTCCAGGGTGCCTGGAGGTCCCTTATGCCCTGTATGCACTGGGACCCTCCTGCACTTCTGCTATATCCAATCGCTTGAAGGGTGGGTGACTGAGTTTGCACTTTGTATAGGGGCCACTGCACCCCAGGGGTGAAATTTAACTTACAGATCCCTGCTGCTCTGGTTGCAGTGGGAGAGGTGATCTGGGATTTCCCAAGTGTTCTGGATCACTGTTGCTCCTGTGGGGATGTACCGCCTGTTTAAGGTGTGGAATTCCGTAGTCCTTAGGTGCGCAGGATGTCATTGGGGGGTCTTGGTGCTAATAGATGCTGCTCCTTGCGACTGCCAAGATGGTGGCCAGCAAGATGGTGGCTAGCAAGATGGTGGCTAGCAAGATGGTGGCCGCCGGTTTGCAGTGTATGCCACTGCTGTGTGTGCGTGTGTGCACACCAGCTCCTTTGTTCTCCCTGGGTTCTGTTCCGTTGTTTTTGTTGGTTTATTCACTTTTTTTGCTGCTTTGCTTTTCTTTCCTTCCATCAAGTAGCTGTGTTTGTGGCAGTTTTGATTCAAGCTCTGCAGTGCAGTTGTTCACTGCTCTGGCTGTGGTGTGAGAGGTGAGGGGGGGTGATCCCTCGGGGGTTTACACTGGTCTTATTGCAGGTTCCGGTCACTGTGGAAGGTGCTGGGATCCACTGCCTGGTTAGGATATGGCCTTCTGGAGTCACTTGCTCCATTCCTGGTTGCTGGGTATGCAGCTGGGAGGCCGCATTTAGGCAGCCATGACCAGCCGCGGCTCCGTGACTTGGGGCCGCTGATGCTGCACAGCAGTGACCATCTTCCTGTTTTAAAACAAAAATAAAAATAGGACCGGGGGTATAGCTCGGAGACAGAATGTCTGAATGCCTCTGGGTTCCTCAGTAAAACACACACACACACACACACACACACACACACACACACACACACACGAAAAAAAAAAAAAAAGAAAGAAAGAAATTTCTTCTAGGTGTGTTGATGGCCACAAGCCTATAATCCCAGTATGTGGAAGACTGCTGAGACAAGAGGATCATAGATTTGAAGTCAGTGTGTGATAATTTAGTAAGACCCTGTTTCAATAAATTAATTAATTTAGAGAAAAAAATTCTAGCTTAGAGCATATATAGTATCATCTAGGAATTTATTTATGGCAGTATAAAATTTAAAAATAAGTTGAACATGCTAATACAAAAACCTATTTGACGAGAGTGATTGAATGTCTTGTGTCTCAAACTATGTTGATAGAATTTTCCACTTTTCATTTCAGTGGAGGCATGATCTTTTTTGAATCTTCAAATTCTCTGGTACTCTGTAGTTCATGTCAATTGGGAGCTATTGTGGATCAGTAGCTAAGCAACAGATTTAAAGTCCAGAGGCTATTCTCCTATATTTCCTCGTGCCAATAGCTTAGCATGAGATGGTGAGCAAACCATTTAACCTTCCAATTTCACTATCCCTCATCTTTTCAACAGGGAGGTAATAGAGCTTATTTCTCACAGCTTGGTGAAATATCTCTTAAACAGATTCCTCAAATGCAATGGAGAAGATGCTCTACTCTAGCGTCACAAAGCAAAAGAACTTCCATTTACTTTTTATACATGATGTGTAAACCATTAGAGGCAATATTTCCCAACAGATAAATATTCACTCACCATGCCTTGTGGTCTCTAAAATAACACATCATAATTTTCTGATATTGTATCAACTACCAAAGCATAGAAGCATTCATAAATGAGGCTAGATTTCTTTAAACCTTTCAATTTTGTGGTTATATATACATATGGAATATGATGAACTATATTTAATATTTAAAGGTTATTTTTGAGAGTGAACACTGGGCAACAGGATATTTGAATTCTATAGCACACTGATAGAGACATAGAATGTCTCCTTTACTTTCTATTAAAACCTTTGATTTGCCTGATAGCCTAGCTTTTAATATATAGAAAAAATAAAAAAGAATTGATTAAAATGTCAAAAAGAAACTTATCCCAGTATTTTCTCAGTAAAAGTCACCTTTGCTTCTTTCTGTTCATAGATTGATGCTAAAATTCACAAATGAGCTAAGCAGGTAGAAAGAAATGACATTGGTGGCAGGGGGTATGCTTCCAGAATCCAAGTGATCAATTACTTCCATACAGAGGAGGGATGATTTTACAGAATGCCTGTTTCATTCCATGGTTTTTTTTTTTTTAATTTTTATTTATTTATTTTTTTTATTCTCAAGTCTTAGTAGAAGACTTTGCAAAGGTATTTGCTCATACACTTACTCATATTACCCCAAATTTCCCTATTTGGATGACACAAGAAAATTTTCAAGACTGCCAAAGAAACCTCCTCATATATCTTTCTTAAAATGCATATATTCAGCAGCAGTATACCAAAGATGATACTGTAGATAAGCATTTTGTACTTTTCTATGATGTGATGAATTTGTGTTTATTTTTACTTCCTTTGTTTTTAAAGAGCCTTCCAATTGAAAATACTAGGAAATATAGACAGACAGAATGTAATTTTCCATTTGAAATGTAGCCAGATCATCCCAAGAGCCAGAGGAAGTTGCTATCTCTTCAATTATTAAAATCATATTACTATACCAGATATTCTACAATTTGGACACATTTTAATAACTACCATTACTTGCTGCTGTCACAGTGTGTCAACAGAGAGAGGATCTAAACAGGATGAGACAGTGGAGAAGAAAGGAAAGCTTTGTATAGCCAGGGCTATACAGCATTAATGTAAAGTTCATCTGCACTTCAACTCGATTTCCATGTCCCTAATAAAGGCACTGAAGTCATCATTTAAAAATTGACCAAAGGGGAAGAAAATAGTTCAAATAATACTACAACCATATGTGAACATATTCTTACCAATCCCACTAATTTGTGGGGGGAGCAGGGTGGGACATGGAGGGAAATATGCAGAGATCTCTGTGCATGTATGTTTTCAATACATGGGACCTCATTATGATATAATATTGTAATGAATCAATAAATTATGGAAAAATTACCAATTTTTCTCTTATAGTTTTTTGCACCTACCTCCTTTTTTATTCAATTTTTCTGACACTAGAAACATTGTGGCGCATCATTCCTTACAAAATCTGAATATGCATATTGACTTCACCTCTGCTCCTGAAACATGAAAAGCATGTAATCTTTTTTTTTTTAGCCCTGAAATATAAAATATCTATTACTTTATTTTGGCATAATTGCTAACCTAATGGTTTTAAGATTTCTAGGAAATTTTACCTTACAAAATAGTAGTACCTGACTTTCTTAAATAAAAGACCACTTACTCAAATCATGGGGAATTATGCATTCATTCTCATCCCAAAACTTTAAATTCTTCATCAATCTGTCAAAATAATCTGTCTCCCTAAAACAAATAGAGAGTAAACACCCCATATGTTGATTCTGGATATTTTCAGTCTATTTCAAAAGAGTCCAGATTTTAAGATATTTTAGAATCTTAGATTCTGAGTAAGATACGACAACTTAGGATTCAGGTATGACTGGTTACTTCAGTAGGAGTAGTGAACATAGATTTATTTGGAATTTGTTTTTAGCATCAGTGATGTTTCTAAAGACTAAAATGATCCATAGAAGAAAGAGTAAATTTAATCTTGATTAGAGACAGTTGGTCAATATATAAGAGGGAGGATAATTTTAATTAAAGTGCAAAGCTTGTATCTCAGTTTGTGTTCAGACTAACCACGTTGGATTTATGTTTTTCAAGTTCTAGGGTAAGGTATTTTGGGAAGCCAAAAGATTTATATAAAAAGCAAAAAGACATGAGGAGCTAAGATGGCTATTTTGGGCAATTAAAATTCAGCCAGTTCCCATAAGTGCCTGTTGTGCATGATACAACCCTGAGGGTAGTAAACTTGTAACTTCCCTAAAATCAAGTGCTTCAAGGTTTATGACTCAAATGACTCAAGCCTTTGTCTCCACCCAGTCTTAGGGTTTTTTAAGATAATGTCTGTGTCCGTCCCCCCCCCCCCAATACTCAAGGTCAGCTTTGTTTTTCTAAGCATATAAAAACTCTATGTCCACTTAATAAAGTTGAACATTTGTTCCCCTTGCAAGGTGTGTGTCTGTTTGTCTGGCGCCGTGTTTTGTCTGTTATTTGTATTATTATTATTTGTATTAAGCTCTCAGTGTGGTTGGCAGAAGAGAACTGAGGCAAGCATTTTACAAATGGAGGTCCCACCGAGATTTGAACTCGGGATCCGGGATCCGGATTGCTGGATTCAAAGTCCACCCAGATCTGCACGATTGCAAGAGACTGAGGAGCCACTCAATTGGGAGTGAATTGGGGAGCTGGTAAGCGTGATACCAGTGATCATTATGGGTAAGGTAACCCAGGATTAAGTGTTAAGGGGACTGGGAAAAGGAAGGTAACCCAGGATTAAGTGTTAAGGGGACTTCAAAAGGGAAGTTAACCCAGGATTTGACTGTTCTTTTAAAGCACCAGGACAGTGAGCTTAGAGCCAGTACTATAAGAAACCTTGTAAACCCGGTGGAAGAATATAGCCCTTGGTTTCCATACGGAGGATCTCTTACCCCGAGAGATTGGAACCAAGTGAAGGAAGATTTAGAGGCAGCTCTAAGGAAACAGGGCTCTGCTAATTTTCCAATTTGGGGATTTTCCATATGAAGATTAGTAAATGATTGCCTAAAAGGCACTGATCAAAGAACTAGAAAAAAAAAATTAAGAGAACTTAAAGCAACTCTACAGGAGGTAGTGATAAAGAAGAATTGGAACAGGAGAAAAAGGAGTATCATTCAGTAAATTAATAAATTACAATTACAAATAGAGACTACTAACAAATTCAGTAAAGGTGCCAAAAGGATAAAAAAACAATTAGATGACAGTCTGGCCCAACCTTCGGCACCACCCGGACACAAAACAGGTTCTTCTGGTAAACGATTATGTTGTAAATGGAGATCTTGGGAGCCTAAGGAAGTAGAAAACCCCGTAGGAGTGCAGTTCAGGTCTGTGGCTTTCCTTGTAATTGAGGATAGCAATCAGCAAAGGTAGTATGTTTTGATATCCACAAAAGAGATAAAGATGTTGAAGGATGCAGTCTCTGCCTATGGGATTCATTCTCCATTTGTTCTTGCCCTTATGCAACAGTATGATACTCAAAATTTAGCACTTATGGATTGGGAAATGTTGACAAGGGCTATACTGTCTGGAGGAGATTATATACTTTGGAGGTCAGAATTTCAGGAACGAGCAATTAAAACAGCAAGGATAAATGCTCAAGCTGGACAACCCCAGAGAGGTGTAGACATGCTGACAGGAGAGGGACAATACAATAGTTTGCCAGCACGTGTTAATTATGGCCCTGGAGTGTATGCTCGGATGGCTGCTACAACAAAGAGGGCTTAGTCCACTTTGCCTGGTGAAGGTGTTGGGGAGCTGCTTACTGGAGTGGTTCAAGGACCCTCTGAGGGACTTGCAGACTTTGTGGCCAGACTAATGGAATTGGCTGAGGGACTCTTTCCTAGTATAGATGAGGCTATGCCTTTGATAGGGCAACTTGCCTACGAGAATGCTAATAAATGGTACAAAGAGGCACTAAGACCTCATAGGGGTAAATCTCTTAATGAATATATTAAAATTTGCAAAGATGTTGACTCTAATACTATTATGGTCAACATTATGGTGGCTGTTCTCGAGGAAGGCCTCAGTTTTTGCTAAAGATCAAAAAGATATTTTCTATGTAGTAAAGAGGGCCACTTTAAAAAACATTGCCCAGAGTTAAATACCGGCCTTCCCCAAGAGTATGTCCAAAGTGTAAAAGAGGTAAACATTGGGCTAACGTATGTAGATCAAAAAGTTACAACTGAAGGGGTGCCTATTGTGCATCAGGGAAACGGATTGAGCGGCCCGCCCTGGGCCCCGATCAAACCGACCTATGGGGCCCGGACCCCATCCCACCAGACCAGGGGGTCAGATTTATCCCCCAGGGACACATCTATCAGTCAACCAACTATACAGAGTAACCCCAACCCCAGGGAGTGCAGAATTGGACCTCTGTGCCTCCTCCAGAGCAATTTTAACTTCTGCTATGGGACCCCAAGCCATTGGGACGGGAGTCTATGGTCCGCTACCCCCTGAAACCATAGGCTTAATCTTGGGGAGAGGCAATGTTACCCTAAAAGGGGTACAAGTAATTCCCGGAATAGTGGATTCTGATTTCACCACGGAAATAAAAATTGTAGTCAGTTGCCAGTCAGAAATTGCTATCATCCCTCAAGGGGAAAGAATAGCTCAACTAATTTTGCTACCTAAATTAAATACTTCTTATAAAATTTTGTTTGATAAAAGAGAAGGCAGTTTTGGATCTACAGGCAAAGCAGCATTTTGGACAGCATTGATGTAAAAGACCTGAGTTAGATTTAAAAATTGAGGGCAAAACTTTTCAAGGTATTTTAGACACTGGAGCAGATGTTTCTGTAATTGCTCAAAGGTTTTGGCCCCGGAGGTGGCCTATTACCACTTCAGATTCATCACTTACTGGAATAGGAGGAGTTAGTACCCCCCCTCAAAGTTAAAAAATTTTAGCATGGAAAGATTCCTCTGGAAAATGGGGACTTGTTCAACCATTTGTAGTAGATGGCTTACCGGTAAATTTGTGGGGACGTGACATTCTAACAGCCATGGGGGCTGCTATCACCACTGATGTTTCCCTTCAAGTTATGAATAAACAAGGATATGTCCCAGGAAAAGGACTGGGACCTAAATTGAAAGGGGACCCACAGCCCGTCCAGGTTCCTCAACCATTAACTAGGGCTAATGCAGATAAAAGAGGGTTGGGATATTTTCCCTAGGGGTCATTGCAGTAAAAACTGTATGACAGGTATCAATAGGTCTGTCTCCCTCAAGGTATGGCCAATAGCCCCACCTTATGTCAAAATTAGATAGTGGAAGCTATCAAGCCGGTCAGAGAAAGGTTCCCATTTGTTAAAATTATTCATTATATGGGTGATATTTTATTAGCAGCTCAGACTAATAACCTAGTGTTACAAACTTTTGACCTTTTGCAAATTTTTTTTTTAGAGTTACAAAACTTAATTATTTATATGTACTTGGGTCATATCCTACAGCAGGTGGGAGTCTACCCTCGAAGGTTAGACCAAGTTGCTTCGTTTAACACACGGAAACCCAAAAAGTGCACAAATTACAACATATGGGTAATTCCGTTTCTATCCCTGAGGCCTCACCCCTTGAATGCGTATTAATTGGAAATATCTTAAATGAGTGGACTACAGAGATTCAATGCTTGGCAAGTTAAAAGATATGTGTTTGCTGTCTACTTTTGTGTATGTCTGTATCCATAAATGTATTGTCTGTCAATTGTCTACATGGTACCAAAATTAATTTAAGAGCACTCATTAAATTTAAAATGGATCCAAATATCTTTTAGTTCATGTGATTTAAATCTTTAACAAATAAGCTTTTTGTTTTGCTTTTTAAATAAGAGATATTATTAAAGGTTAACAGATATTTCTTTCAGGTTAAATGATTAAGAGTACATGTCTGTTGCTATTTGATATTAAAGATTACAATGCTTGTTTATTTTAAGATACTTTATTAAAATAGTAAGTTAAAGTACTGACTATTTAAATGGATAAACTAAGTAAAAATAAGTAATTTTTTATAAATGGCTTATCTTTACAAATGAGTTAAATGCCAAACAACAATTACAATACATAAAGTATTCTTGGTTCTACATAAACAAAACAAGATATATTCAAGTCTTATAACTATTTTTTATATGTAAAAACAATTTAGTGCTACAGTCTTTTAAATATTAATTAAATATGAGTCACTAGGGGTCAAAGTTCTAATATATGCTACTTTAAGACTGAAAAATTCTACTTTAAGACTGAAAAATTCTTAACCTATGTTTTAACAAACAAGTATAAAAACATCAAGTGTTTTTATCCTAATGCTAAATAACAGGCTAAAATTTAACTTGTTTGTATTCCAAATGGTATTTTTGGTCCTTTGCCACCAAAAACTTCTAGTCTTCCTGGACCTTTGACTGCTGGTAACCATCAGGCGGATCAATTAACTAATTTAACTAATATGATTTTGTTTCCTTCCAAAGGTTTTAAAGCTGCTACCTGTTTACATAATAAATTTCATGTCAATGCTAATACTTTTCAGCATTATTGTAATATCTCTCCAAAAACAAGCCAGGTCTTTAGTGACATCCTACATATACCAGTAAAGGATTTACTAATGTTTGTAAATCTTTTGTTACAGAAATACCTTGTAATCCTCAAGGTCAGGCTGTTGTAGAATGAGCTAATAAAACTCTTAAAATTTATCTTGAAAAAATAAAAAGGCGGAATTAGGCCCTCTGACTTCTGAGTCTCTTCGCAATCTATTAGCTTTAACTTTATTTACTTTAAAATTTTTTAATTTTGAATTCTCAAGGTAAATTTGCAGCTGACAAACATTTTTCTCACAATTTTGCCTCCAAAGCAATGGTCATGTGGAAAAACTTGGAAACTAATCAATGGGAAGGACCTGACCCTGTAATTACCCAGGTTTGGGGTTCTATTTGTGTTTTTCCTAGGAATAGTGGGACACCTCGATGGGTTCCTGCTCGTGCTGTGCGGCCTGTGAATTCAAAGCAGTGCTGAGACCAGTTGGAGTCTGATTTCTCTCAACTTCGACAGCTCAGGATGCCTGAACACTTTGAAAATCACCTTCCTGATACAGCTAATTCTAAGGACAACAGCTGAAGTATACTGGACCTACATTCCTGAACCACCCTTTTGCTATACCCTGCTATGTGGGAAGAAAAACAAATTATGGTGACTGTAAATAATTCTCGTCTTCTCGGACTTCCAGTTATAGACTCTTCCCAAATCCCAGAAGCTGTTTCTATCAACCACACTGGGATAGGTCTGGATACACCTATTTGTTTCTCAGCAAATGCTATTGTACAGGGATGTCTAACCCTGACGTGCCAAATACTTTAATTTTCCCTGTTTTAATTGCTTGCTTACTCCCTGTGTTCCTAAGGTTCCAACCAACACACAGGTGATGATAGCAAAACAGCCCCCTTTGTGTTTATGCCTGTTAATTTGTCTAAACCTTAGTATAGTGATAAAAAATTACAGGTTTTGCAAAAAATTTAGTCAAGCCTTAAGCCATACTCATAGATTTGTTGGCTTACTTATTGCTGGAGTTGCTGCCTTAATTGCTCTCATAGCTACTGCTAAAAATGTAACATAAACTTTGGGAACTCAAAAAGGTATAGATACTAAAATAGAAATATGTATAAAAGCATTGTTAGGTATAGTAGAATATTTAGGAGATAGAGTAGAATACTTAGAACATGATATCAAAGAATTAAGACTAAGAGCCAGGTTACAATGTCATGCCGCTTATAAGTGGATTTGTGTAACTGCTAAAATTTATAATGAAAGTCAATATAATTGAACTGGTGTTAAAAATCATCTTTTAGGAGTATGGCATGATGTCTTTAGATCTGTTAGCCTTGCACAGTGAAATCACTGTGCTAAAAGATGCTCCAGAATTGTCTTTTGATTTGGCAAAAATGATTGATGATCTTGTAACTAATATTCAATATGCTATGCCAAAGCTCCCAGCATTTAACTGGCTGGAGCAAATACCCACTATCCTCTTTGTGGCCATTACCATCGCTATAATTTTAAAGCTTATTTTCTGGGCCCAAAAGCAAGAGCATAATTCTAGGATGGCCAAGCAAGCACTGGCCTCCTTGGCTGATAGAAACGAGCCAGCTCAGATATGGGTGAACATGATCAACCCATAATAGAGGACCTCCATGATGGGCAACTAGGAATTACTGTCAGTAGCCACCTAAGACATGAACTTGATCAACCAGTCAAGTGTCCAGGGATGGGTAAGGCGCTAAAGTATTCCTTGACCTAAGACAGAGGCCTCTTTAAAAAAGAAAAAGAGGATTTGTGGGAAGCAAAAAGATTTATATAAAAAGCAAAAAGACATGAGGAGCTAAGGTGGCTACTTTGGGCAATTAAAATTCAGCCAGTTCCCGTAAGTGCCTGTTGTACATGATACAACCCTGAGGATAGTAAACTTGTAACTTCCCTAAAATCAAGTGCTTCAAGGTTTATGACCCAAGCCTTTGTCTCCACCAGGGTCTTAGGGTTTTTTAAGATAATGTCTGTTTCCCCGAATACTCAAGGTCAGCTTTGTTTTTCAAAGCGAATAAAAACTCTATGTCCACTTAATAAAGTTGAACATTTGTTCCCCTTGCAAGGTGTGTGTCTGTTTGTCTGGAGCCGTGTCTTGTCTGTTATTTGTATTATTATTATTTGTATTAAGCTCTCAGTGCAGTCGGCAGAAGAGAACTGAGGCCAGGGTTTTACAGGTATCATAAGTAAAAGGTCAAGAATAAGCAAATACACAAACACTACTGTAATGAAAAAGATAAAAATCTATTATAAAAGCCCTATTTATATCTAAGTGCACAATTTATTTATATACAAGTGCACACTTGTAATCCTAGTACTCAGGAGGTTGGGGCTGGCTAGATCACAGTCTCAAGAACAGGCTCAGAAACTTAGTCTCTCAGAAACTTATTGAGACCTTGTTTCAAAATAAAAAATGAGAAGGGCTGGAGGAACTTTCATATGAATCACCTGAATATTTTATTGAAATTGAAGATTCTGATTCAGTAGGTCCAAGGTGAGCATTGAGATTCTGCATTTGAAAATGTTCCTATATGATGTCAATGCTGCAAGTCCCTAGAGCAAATGCTGAATTGTGTCTAGAATTATCCAAAATGAGCTGGAATAGGACAAAATAAAAATGGCAGGTGTTAGAAGTTGAAAGTAAAAATCCCTGGTGCATAACCAAAATGTTTTAGAAGAAATTTAAAGTAGTCTCAAGATCTATGAAGCAGGAGGGGATAGTTTTTCTGATAATTTTTCTACTTCAATTAGTTAAGTTTGATTAACAACACCTGTTACATATGATAAATATCCAATCTAAAATGTAGCACTTCTCCTCTTTCTTACTTTACCTTAAAACAGACTATATACATACATATGAGAGAAGGGAGGTACACACACAGGCACTTTAAATTGCTAATGCAATAATTATCATGTTGCTGTCATCTTTTATACTATTTCTGTAGATTCAGAACACAGACAGATCTCCAATAATATTTACTGAAGTGGTTTAAGAAAGAATACAAATTGTCAAATACATGATTTGTGTTCCAAATATTCTAGGTTGGAAAGAACTTGAGGGCAAATAAGGGCTGGAACTCTTGCAAGTATCTTACTAAGGGAGCATTTTCGGCTAAGATACAAGTACATGTGTTTTCTGGCCAAGCTAAAGTTTTCATTTTAGTTATATGAAATTTTCATTGCATGGTTAAAGAATTCTTTTCTTGTTTAAGTTAGTTGGAGATGATATCTTTGCACATGCTACTAAACTAATATATGATCTTAGATATATGTGAGGTATTGCCATTTACTTTAAAGGAATCATTCTGAGGTGGATAGCACTAATTCCACCACTGAAATAACTATCCAGTTCCCAGGATATACCAGGCTATACTGTACATCTGTACACAAACACAAATATGCATATCTTACTAAGGGAGCATTTTGAGCTAAGATACAAGTACATGTTTTCTGACCAAGCTAAAGTTTTCAATTTAGTTATATGAAATTTTCATTGCATGATTAAAGAATCTTTTACTTGTTTAAGCTAGTTGGAGATGGTATTTTTGCACTTGCTACTAAACTAATATATGATATAATATGCATATATTTGTGTTTGTGTGTCTGTAATATATATTTATATATACAGCTGAATATAGGATTCCAGGAGAGAAATCAAATAGTTTCTCTCTTACATCTTTTATCTATTTTATTATTTAGAGACATTGACATCACAGGAAACTATTTCTCTCCTAATTAGAACCTATTTCTTTCCTTATTTTCATATACTTTTATTTTCTCAAATTTTCAAAATTATAATTATGAATGGATGTTAATTGTATAAATAAGTGGATTTGACTGTGACATTTCCAAATATACAAATAAACTTTCTCTCTATGCCCTCCCTTCTCTCTCCCAACCTCCCAACAGTCCCTTTTCTAATTTTAGGCAGTGTGTGTGTGTGTGTGTGTAGTTTCCATATATGGAAGAAAAATATGATACTTGCCTTTCTCTGTGTCGTTTATTTCACTTAACATGATGACCTTCAATTCAATCTATTTTCCCGCAAATCACATGATTTCATTATTCTTTATCACTGAATAATACTCTATTGTGCATGTATACCATATTTTTTTATCTACTCACTGTGGATGGGCACCTCAACGGATTCCCTAACTTAGTTATTGTGAGTAGTAGCATAATAAATAGGGGCATGCAGGGATCTCCTTTGTATATTGACTTCATTTTCTTTGATTATGCAAAAATATTTTCCTTTTATTTTGATATATGTGGGTATAGATTCATACAATTGTTTAAAAGCTCTACTGTATGTTCAAATCATCTCTGGCAAAATTGTTATTGTTGCTTTTGTTGTTGTTCAAATTCTCCTTCCTCTCTTCATAGTTATAATAATTTAGAACCTTATATCTTTGAGATGGTTGTTACTTATGCCCTCCCGCATATATATTCCTGTCTTATCTCCTAATCTGCTGACAGTTTGACATTTTTTAAATGCTCCACCAGCCTTGGAATCCAAAGGATCATGTAGGGAATCAGTAAGGAAATATCAATAAATCAAGGTTTATTTCTCTGTTTCAGTGAAATAAAGCATTGGCATTTTAAAAGCATGCCACTCTATACATTCAGTTCAATGAGAAGGAAGTCATACTTAAAGAGGTTAACAGAGCAGTAGTTGATCAGTGTTTAAAGCCTGCCCTTCACCACAGGGTTTAAGTTACTTTCTGGTTACATTTGACACTTTTTACAATTTTAAATGTGTCCTCTTTTATAGAAGGAAGTTAAAAAGATCTCTAACAGAAGGCCCATATAAAACATGAAATTTATCTTAAAGACTAAGAATCTGATGCTAACAAGTTAGAATGTGCCAATAATACTCCAATGTTTTGTCTTAAAATGAGCAACTGAACTGGGAAAATCTGTATTTCAAAATCTATGAGGCTAGTTCTGACAGATAAGCTTACGGTCTTCCACTACAATTTATGTAACCCAATTGCTCTGATGATAAAAACTCTAAAATACATGAACAAAAAGCTTTTCTGTGTGGCTTATTTGGTAGTTCACCTAAGATTTTTGGCTTAGTTGTCTTTGAAGTATGTGAATGCCCCTAAAGAAGTGACAGTTTACCATGCTAACATGTGTCTGGACCTTTGGCAGTACCCTTGCCAAACAGAGTGTTCTTATTCTTGAAAATAATATTATCACCTCAGCAATGTATCCAGAATAGAAAAGCAAGGATTTTTTCAAATCAATACCAATACCTAGCTTTAAGTTGAGTGAATAAGAATCTCAGCTTTTGGCCAATGTTTCTGATATCACATGGAACATCGTGAGCTATGCAGTCAGCCTAGGCATACATACCGGAGTTCTCAGTGGTCACCTGAGGTGTGTACATCCAGACAATCCATCCTTCAGTGGACCCAAACACTCCTTCCAAAACTTTCCTTTCAAAGGACTACAATTCAACACAATATCAAGTCTTAAGAAGCATGGAAATTATTTACATTGCCATTCAAATCCTTTTGTAACTTTAATTTGAAATCATATAACCAGTTATTTTTATTTTACTTTGCAATAGTAAAGGGGTCTAAAACCTTTTCTGTAAAGGGAGAAATGGTAAATATTTTATAGTTTGCTAGCTACTTCTTCCTCCTGTTTCATATATAATTCTTCTGAAATGTAAGAAAATTAAATTCCTGGCTCACAAGTTATTTAAAAACAGACCAAGGGCTGAATTTGAACATTT
>PVLC010016528.1:0-35344 GCA_004027655.1 Graphiurus murinus | reverse complement strand
CAAACTGTGGACAATTTTAGATTTATAGAAGGTCCACTTAGACTTCCTCCATTCTTCTGGATAAAAGGTTTTTGGATGCTGTTTGGTGAATCCATCGCATCCGCTATACGTTACCTATAAAAATATTCCCACTTATAATTTTTTACCAGCATGTGAGGACAGACTATGCCCAGGTGCTGAGGAAATTGAAAAAGACCTATGAAGACATGAAAGAAAGCATGGGGGACACCCAGGACAGTGAAATCATCTGAGTGGCACTGTGATGAGGACAGTGTCACGATGTGTTTGTCCAGATCTCTAGAATGTACACCATGAATAAATCCTCATGTGAACTTGGACTTTGAGTGATCATAGGTGTCAGTGTAGGCTCTTCAGTTGTAATAAATGTACCAATCTGATGGGAGATTCTGAGAGTTGGGGAGGCGATGCATGCGCTAGTGAAGCAGGAGGTGTGTAGGATGGTACCTTCCTCGCGTTTTTGCTTTGAACTTCAAGCTGCTCTGAAAAATAGTTTTAAAATTTTGTATGTGTGTGTGAGTGTGTGTGCATGTATGTGCAAGTGTCTGAAGAACATGTTAAATTCCTTGTCTGCTGCCTTTCTCTGTCTTTTAATTCACCTGACATTGTCATTCTATGCCATAAAACTCACCCACATTATAAAACATTCTGAACATGCCATTTTATTTTCCTCTCTCTCTCTCTCTTTCCCTTTTTTTTTGGCTGTATTGGGGATGGAACCCCCAGTGTATTCTACTTCCAAGCTACACCCCCAGTCTGATTTTATTCTTTTTTGAAACACGATATCACTAACTTTCGGAGGGCCTCCTTAACTAGCGGAGGCTGGCTGTGAACATGCGATCCTCCTGTCTCAGCCTCCCAAGTACTGGTATTACACGCGTGCACCACCATGTCCAGCTTGAACATGCCGTTTTCTTTTGCATATGCAGTTCTTTCTTTCTGATGTCAAAGGGCTTCATTAATTAAGTCACCAACTTTTCCAGGACCACTTCTTGGACTACTACTACTGCATGCTACTTTCTAATTTCATGGTATGTTGGGGGTTTCTGTTCCTATCATATTATTTGGTAAGCATTAGTTTACATATTTCCCACCATCTTAAGAGAATCTTGTTTGATTATCTCTTTAATCATAGTATCTACACAAGAACAAAGTCATTAATTTGATGAATAAATGAAAGCTGCTATGTTGGCGAGATACCTTGACAACTAATTAGCTGTGGTAAGACACTGGAAAATCAGTGAGGTAGAGAAGTCGCCATGCCACACAAAGTGAAAATCGACATAATAAATATATACCTCTGGCTCCTAAGCAAATTGATGAAAATTATTCATTAAATAAAGTGCTCTTTGCATGCTGTTTTTTTTAATTGAGAATTTTGATAAACAAAAAGTAATCAAACCTAAAGAAATTACTTTAGCAAAACTCCATGTGACAATCACCATAATTAATGACTGGTCACATGTGAAACACTTGCTTTGTCTTCTATTGTAAAATAAAAGATTGTCTAGGGTCTGAATATGTTCCCCCAAATTTTGTATGTTGGGAACTTAATTTTGAATGCAACCCAGTTGGGAGGTGTGCCTCTTAGGAGCTATATGCATCATGAAGACTCCACACTCAGAAAGGGGTCAATGCTGTTCTAAAAGGTCTCAGTGGAAGGAGTTTGGTCTTTACCAGGTTAATGCTATTCTAAAGGATTTCGGTGGAAAGAGTTTGGTCTTTACGGTCCCTACCATCTCTTTTGCCACATGAGGATAAAGCACCTACCCCCTTCCAGAGGTTACAGGAACAAGGTACCTCATTGCGTTTCCACAGTGTCTTAAAAGAGCTAATTAGTTGTCAAAGTATCTCACCAAAATCTCAGCATTCAATCACTCCATATGAGACCAGGCTTTTGCCAGACACTGACCCTGACCTATCACTACCTTTATCTTGGACCCCCCAGGGTTCAGAACTATGAGAGATACATTTTGGATCTTTGTAAATTACCTAGTCTCAGGTATTTGTAATGGTAGTGAGAACTAGGAACACCAGGAAGTTTAGGGCAGAGGACCCAGGAACAGGAAAGGTTAAAAGAAACCATCTATATAAAGAAAAGAAATAGGGAAGCTTAAGACTCTGTCAACTTTTAATTTATCAGCCAAGAGCCCAATAAGAGGAAAACTCTGCATTATTTTGGGCAGTAATGGAAGAATTTGGTTACAACAGCTTTAACAGACTAAGATATATTTTTTTTTCTGGTGATACTGGGGATTGACCCCAGGAACATTCTACCTCTGAGATATGTTCCTATTTTATCTTTTATTTTGAAACAGAATCTCGCTAAGTTGTGGATGGCCTCACTAAATTGCTGAGGCTGCTGGAGTACCTGAAATCCTCCCGTCTCAGCTTTCCAAGTACTGGTATTACAAGCATGCACCATCATGCCCAGGTCTAAGACAATAATTTTAAAACCTAACATCATTGGCAAAATTTAGGATCTTTGACATGAAATACCAGCTTCTTTCTTTGCTACTTCTGACCCACCATTTGCAACTGTTTCAGAAGGCTACCCTTCCCTAGCCTTTAGCACAAGGCTGGTGCTGCAGAAGTTTCACAGCCTAGTGAAAAATGGAAATGCGGAGCTCCAGCAGGAGCTAAGGAAGTAAATTTCAAGTTAACCTGTTGTCCCAACCCAAGCTAGCAGGCAACCTTCAGGAGGGCTGTTGTTCTCTCTGACTGGCCATACTCAGCACCAAATTCAAGTATGATTGATCACCTACTAACCACACCATGTTATTACTCACCAAGAGTAGGAATGGCTGATTTTTTTAAAAATTTATGATACCAAGTTTTAAAAATATGAGATAATTAATACATTCCTACACCAGAGCTGGGCGGACTTCGGGGACTTCCCCATTGTAGGAGCACCAAGCCCTCACCGGAGCGGCTCTGTGTTTGGAGTTTAATGTTCTGTGGTGGCTGTCTTGAGATTATTAACATGCAAAAACTAATGGGAGCACATGTCGGGGGCTGTGGAGCTTCAGCTCATGTGTACATGACTCCCTGCTACTTAGAACCTTGGCCCTGTCTGACTCTCCGCCAACACTTCCACACGGCCACCCCAGGATCATGGCAGCCTTCTGCCCAGATTGCCACCCTCGGCACATTGGCAAGGGAAGGTCCACATTCTACCATTGGCCCTTGCTCCAGAGGAGGCCTAGGTGACAGCATAAGACTGTTAATGTCTATTGTATTTTTCTTTTTCTTTTTCTTTGTTTCTCCCAGGCTAACACAATGGTGAAAACTTTGCCATCCTTAATAAACAAAAGCAAACAACAGAGAGTTCTTTTAAGCATCACTCCTCTCAGACCACTGTCTTTTCTGGCCTTCCCTTCACTGGAAACCTTCTTGAAGCTGCAACTGTCTTCTGTTCTCCTATTCCTTCTTAATGGATGGCTTTTCAACTGGCTACTGATTGGCTTCTGATGCCATCATTCCACATTGAGCCTGTATTCATTATTAGACCCTTCCCTCCCCTCACTGTGTCTTTGGACAAGTTTCTAAGGACTTTCAAGTATTTCCTTGTTTAATTTTCACAAGGACCTTTTGAAATAAGTAACCACATTTGGCCTATTTTTTTTTTTTTTTCTTTTTTCGGTACTGGGGATTGAGCCCAGAGGATTCTACCTCTGAGCCACACCCCCAGCCCTACTTTTTATTTAATTTATTTTATTTTTTATTATTTATTTATTTATTTTTGCTATATTGCGGATTGAACCCAGGGGATTCTACCTCTAAGCTACACCCCCGGCCCTATTTTTTATTCTTTGATTTCTAACAGGGTCTCACTAAGTTGTGGAGGGCCTCACTAAGCAGCTGAGGATGGCTGTGAACCCAGAACTTCCTGCCTCAGCCTCTCAAGTACTGAGATTACAAGCGTGAGTGAGCATGCCTGGCCTGGCCTATTTTATAGATAAAAACAAGGCATAAAAAAGATTAAGTAATTTGCCTCAGGTCTCAGAGTTAGCAAATAGTAAAGTCAAGATTTTTTTTTTTTTTTTGTGGTACTGGGGATTGAACCCAGGGGCATTTTACCTCCGAGCCAAAGAGCCAAACCCCTAGTCCTATTTTTTATTCTTTTATTTTGAAACAGGGTCTCACTAAGTTCCGGGGAGCCTCACTAAGTAGCTGAGGCTGGCTGGGAACTTGGATCCTCTGGTCTCAGCCTCCCAAGTACTGGGATTACAAGCGTGTGCTACCATGCCCGGCAAAGTCAAGATTTTAAATCAGAAAATTTAGTTTAGAGAGCCTTAATTGACAATCCAGTAGTCTCTTTTTATTTTACAACCCCCTCCCCCCCCCCCCCCCCCCCTGGGGATTGAACCCAGGGGCATTCTACCTTTGAACTAAACCTGCAGCTATTGTTTTTTTTTTTTTTTTACTTTGAAACAGGGTCTCACTAAGTTGCCAGGGTCCTCCCTAAGTTGCAGATGCTGGCTTTGAACCTGTGATCCTCCTGTGTCAACCTCCTAACTACTAGCGCTACAGTAATGCACCACTGATCCTGTCTTCCAAACTCTTTTTAATACCGACGAGCACGTCTTCCTTTTTGAAATGTTCTCTGCCTTCTAAAGCAGTATTTTTTCTTGATTTACCTTCTATGCTTCCAATTGTTTTATAACTCTGTACTCAACTGCTATATGTTTTCAATTTGTCTATTAAATATTAGTGTTCATAATATATCTTTGTCAATCCTATACTCTCACTCTACGAAATTTCTGGAGTGATCGCTTGGACAATAGCCATCTTCTTACCTGAAGCACTCTAATAGACTCTTTAGATGAAACACTCTTACTCATCCTTTCTATTAGTTTTACTGACTCAGGCCCAAAGTGTGTTGACTGCTTGTGACCAGCTGGCTACACTTTGCATCCTCTCTTCTGGTTATTACTCTTCCTTCCACCTGAATTGTTGGCTCATGACATCCATTGTGTAGATTTCCAAGCATCCATTTCTAAGTCTATAGCTTTTTTTTTTCAGTACTAGGGATTGAACCCAGGGGCATTCTACCTCCGAGCTACACCCCAAGCAATATTTTTCATCTTTATTTTGAAATAAGGTCTCACTAAGTTGCAGAGGGCCTCACTAAGTAGCTGAGGCTGGCCACAAACCCAGATTCTCTGGTCTCAGGCTCCCAAGTACTAGGATTACAAGCACGTGTCGCCACACCCAGCTTAGTCTGTAGCCTTTTTAATGATCATTATATTTTGCCAGCTGATTCAACCAACATTTAAGCTTATCTTACTCCTGGACTTCAGAATTTCATTAGAGATTACAAATTTCTTTTTGTTTTTTTTCTGCTACTATGTGTGTGTGTGTGTGTGTGTGTGTGTGTGTGTGTGTGTGTGTGTTTGGGTGTTTAGTACGTATTGGTTCCAAGTTTTTTATTTATCTGTGTTCTCTTTAGTTTTACCATGAACTTCTAAAGCAGGAAATAAGATGTTGGAAATCTCTACATCTCTAGTGTCTATAGGAAAACTTGTAGAACTAGTCTATATAGACATTCACCTAAGTTTATCCCTTTAATATAACTAAAAGGTAAAAAAGTATCTTGGAAAAATAGAAGCCATAATAAGAGAGTATTTTTATATAAATTACAACCTGCAAAGGTTCTAGCACATGATTAAAGATCAGAATAGTGTTGAACCCTCGGGGCAAGTCAGCTCTGAAGTCAGATTCTGAAACATGAATCTTTACCATGTGAAGAAACAGCAGATCAAAAGGTGAATGTTTTTCATCATAAGGGAAGAATTTCCATAGCTATTACTGTTGTTACAAACTTAGATAACATATGGGCGAACCTGCCAACTGATTTGGTCTTAGATAATTTTAAGGGGTATATGCCACTGGGGATTTAACCCAGAAGCATTCTATCTCCAAGCTACACTCCTAGACCTTTTTTTTAATTTTTTTGTTTTGAAACAGGGTCTCACTAGGTTTCCGAGAGCCTCACTAAATTGCTGAGGCTGGTCTTGAACCTGCAATTCTCCTATCTTAGCCTCCCAAGAATACAGAGGTTCCATTAACTTCTGTTAGAATGGTGACCATCAAGAAAACAAACAATAAGAAATGCTGGCAAGGATGTGGGGAAATATGAACTCTTATACATTGTTGATGGAGTTTCAAATTAGTACAACTATGAAGATCAGTGTGGGGGTTCCTTAGAGGACTGGAAATAGAACTACCACACAACCCAGCTATATCACTCCTTGGTGTCTTTCCAAAGGAATTGGAGTTAGAGTATTATAGTGAACTATGCATATCATATTTATATCAGCACGTTCACAATAGCCAAATGATGGAACCAGTCCAGGTGTCCCTCATCAGGTGAACGGATTAGGAAATGTGGTACATAATGGAATTTTGCTCAGCCCTAAAGAAGAACAAAATTATGGCATTTGCAGGAAATGGATGGAACTGGAGGATATTATGTAAGTGAGAAAGCGAAAGCTGGTATGTTTTCTCTCATATGTGGAGGCTACAGAGAAATTGGGAAACCAAAAGAGACTTCAGGTAACTGAGGAAAGAGACCAGTAGAATTGTGGAAGGGAAAAGAGAGAGAGAGGTGGAGAGAGGAAAAAGGAGACTTGATGAAGTACACGGTTCAAATAATGCTATGTACATCTATGAAGATATCAATTCAATTTTAATAATATGTACAGGGAGGGAAGAAGTGGGGCCTGGAAGAAAAATACACCAAGTGCTATGTGCAAGTATATGTCCATTACTCAACCTCATTATGATATATAATTACACAATACACCAAATAAAAATATATTAAAGGGGAAAAAAACCTTGCCAGCTACTATTGTGTCTGTTCTGTGACCATTGGTGATCTGCCAAATGGGAACATTTATTACCAAAAAAGTTGCATTGGTATTAACTAAAATAACACACGTATTACAAGGGTAGCACAGAGTCTGACATATGTCATTTGGATAAAGAATTATTGTCTGGTAATATATTTCTTCAATTTTCCAAAGTGCCACAGTTCTTAGCATTTGTGACTTTCAAGTTCACTAAGTGACAATGTTTCTTATGTATTTCTGGAATCATGGTGGGTACCAAAGGCGTCAACTGGAATCCTTTCACCATTAGAATGGTGAGTTTGTCACCTAAAAACTTCAGCCTGGATCATGTGGGAAACTGAAAGGATTGAGTTACCCACACAGGAGATGAGGGAGGGACTCTCAGGCTGGGCAGCATGACGTGCCTGGGAAGGTAAGTGAAGAGGCAGCTCTTATCAAGATGTGACACTGGGTCAAAAAATGGAAGGTAGGAATTTACTGTCTATAATCTGAAACCCTCACTGGACCCATACTCCTTATTTTGCATCAGTGTGAAATGCTGAAGCATTTTGAGGTCTAGCACATTAGTTACTGATACCAGCTGCAGAAGGTATGTTATTTATTTATTTTTCATCAGCCTTATATGTGTCTACCGGTCCGCTTGTCTTTTCCTCTTAAGCTTAATTTCTGACATTCCCCTCTCAATAACACAGCCTCAAATGGTCCCATTTCAACCAATTACAATTTGTGGGGAGAGCAGGTTTTAAACCCGTCCTTAGTCCCATCACTCATGGCAAGTGAAGGTTTTACACCAAAATTGCCAGTGTGGATAAACACTAAAGAGCAGTTTATCCTATCAGGCTGCTTACAAATGGAGACCTTTTCAACCTGTGTGAAAGCAATGCATTTTAAAACTTCAAGACGTTGATAAACACCATCAGCACTAGGAGAACTTCAAGCTTGATCTAAGTTTCAGATTGTGAGGCAGAAAATATTTAATACAGTGATGCCTCTAATAATATTCTCCACTAGCTTTCAGTAATTTTATGCTTTCAGAAGATAAGTTGAAGAAACTTTCTTAGCAAAGTGGACAATACTTTCTAATATACAGATGACAGAAAATGGCAGAGAAATCAGCCACATTGATTTTCCCATTCATAGTAATGGGAGAAATTAAATTTGTCAGAATGGAGTACTTTCTACATATGTTAAATCTGCATTATATTTTCACACTTGGTTTCATGACTTTCTAAAAGAGGTGGAAAAGGAAGTTCTGCACATCAACAACAATTTGAGCTTATTTTATGTAAACTATTCATAAAACTTGCAGCTACGAGGAACTTTAGTTGTGTTTTTAACTTTGTTCATCTCCACTGACTCATGTTTAGAAATCTTCCCCTGTCAGAATTCTACTGTAATTAGAGGTTATCAAACCATTCTCTGGTCTTATTTATTGTGTGCTATGCATTTTTATGTAGATTATCATATTTATTCCTAGGTAAAATTACTCCAGTCCCATGAATGTCTTCTCTTTTCCTCTCTATTTCCTATCCTTTTAACCATTCAAGCAATCTGCCAATAAGTAAAATATGAACAGTTGAGGTTTGTGCAACTACTATGTTCTCTTAAATCTGTTTTTGAAATAAAAATTATTAAATTGTTCTGTCAAGGTCTTATGTTTGAATATATGCAGAAAAGTAATATGGTGGTTAAGTGCACAGACTCTCACTTGGTTTTATTTTTTTATGCTTAATCTTTCTTTTTTATATGCTTTTACTGGTGCATTATAGTCTCACATCATAATGTAAATCATGTTGACAGTGACATATATGCACACAGTACTTGGTGCCCCCCCAACTCCCCATTTCTCCCCTTCCTGATATTAGTCCAGGGATTGACGTTGGTATGCTCACATATGTATACATAGTCAATGATAGTATTTCCATTAATGAACCTCAGTCTCTCCCCTCTCCTTCTCTTAGACCACCTCCCTGGCTCCATTGAGGTTTCTCCTCCATTGTCTGGAGTCCCTCTGATATTCCAGTTACTTCCTAGCTTGTTCATATTGGAGAAAACATATGCCCCTTCACTTTCTGTGACTGGCTAGTCTCATTTAACATAATATTCTCCAGGTCCTTCCATTTTCTTGCAAATGACATAATTTTGTTCTTCTTTATTGCTTAGTAAAATCCATTGTGCGTACTTCCCATAATTTTGTAATCCATTCATCTGTTGATGGACACCTAACTATACCACTCCTTGGAAATCTTTTCAAAGGGGCCAAAATCAGAGAACTACAGTAATATACGCATACCCATGTTCATAGCAGCACAATTCTCACCTGGTTTTGAATCCCTTCTCTGCTCCTTGCCAGCTGTGAAATTCTGGGCAAGTTACTTAACATCTGTTTCTTTATTTTTTTTTCATTGATAAAAGGTATTTTGTGGTATTGTTAGGAGGAAAATGTTGATTGAGCTCTACCTAGCTTTTGAAAGAACATGACATAAAGTATTATATCTTACTTGAAAATATAGGTAGTGTAACTAATTTCATAAGTAATAGCACTATAAGACAGATGTACAGAATCAATTTACTATATCTCTATCTTGTAGCTATTTATGTCTACTTCAATCTCAAAATCCAAGAAAAAGCTTTACATCATAAATGTTCATGATCAAACTCTTCAAGTCCCTATAACTTTGTATGTGTCTTTCTAATTGGTAGTAAAGACTAGTGAACAGAAAAAAAATGGTTAAAGTAAAATGAAAATCAAGGAATATGTCAGCTATTGATATTTTTAAAAATAAATAATCCAAAAATTGTCATTAAAAAATTAAAAATTCCAAATTGTTCATCTACACTACTCTACACAAAGCTAAAACAGTTTCTGTGTTTTAAATAGTGAATTATTATAATAGAAATTCTCACAGTAACACAAATCTATGAAAAATTAAACTTTTATTTACTAAATATAAGGAAATTAAAAAGTTATATAGGTATGTAAACATATATATGATTATACATATATGTGTGTATACATACATATACATATAAATGATCATTTAGAGAGTATTTAAATATTTCCATTCTGAATGTATCAGAATTGTTGGATCACCCTAAGGAAGCCCAGGCCTGAAGAGCCAAGTTGGGAATTGCTGCTCTAGCTTTCATAATTCTGGCTCTTCATGCTGTTCATCGTATTCTCTCATGCCTACATGTATAAAGGTCCTGAGAAATACACTGCTCTATTAATTATTAAAATGTTGCTTGTTATATTAAACAGCACTCACTCTATAAGAACTTACAGAAGATATTTTAAGGAACACTGTATTGATTCAATAAGAATTGGAGGAGTATGTGTCATACCCCAGGTTCTATGGCAGGAATGAAACAGTAAACAAAAAAGAAAAGATTCCATTACATGAAGATGGAGCTCAGGGGTGTTCTACCTTTCAGCTACACTCCTACCTCTTTTTCTTTTGGGTTGTGAAAAGGGGTCTCACTAAGTTTCTGTGGGTCCTGCTAAGTTGCTGAGGCTGGCCTTGAATCTGAGATCCTCTTGTCCCAGTCTTTTAACTACTGGAATTACAGGTCTTTATGACTAATCCTATAATGCAGTAGTTTTCAAAAAATGAACAGCATCAAATCCACCTGGAAGACTTACGTTAGATTGATCAGGTCCCACATCCAGAATTTCTAAGTTAATGGACCTGGGATGGGGCTCAAGAATTTGCATTTCTAACTTGTTCCCAGGTGATGCTGACACTACTGCTCAGGGACCAAACTTTTTGAGGAGCAATGATGAAATGCCATGTGTTATATTTCTTCACTGGCTGATACAAAGGTGAGAGCCAATCTGTTATCTTCCTTTAGCAACAATATAAGATGTGGTATGCTGAGTACTACTTTCATAGCTAACATTCTTTTATTTTCCTAGACCAATATCTGAATCATAGCTTATATAGAAATTGCATATATTTGTTTGAGTGTCTAAAATAGTTTTTGGAAAGCTATATATTTAGATATGAAGAGTAAGATAGACAAAGAGAAAGAAACTGAAATTTATAAACACTTGCAACAAGATGGCTAAAGTGAATTTGCACTTTGCTGTCTCTGGGAATTATGTCAGCTCTACCTAAATATTAGAGTGGCTGACATAAAAGGAGTTAATACAATAACACCTTCTCATCAATGTGGGACACATTCTAGACCTCTTCTACAGTATTGAAACTGTAGACGGTACTGCACCCTCTACATACTATGTTTTTCTTATATATTCATACTTATGATAAAGTTTAATTCATACATTAGGCAAAGTAAGAGATTAAACAGTAATAACCAATAATAACATAATAATTATAACAATATAATATAATAAACATCTTTAAAAACAAATTATTTACTTATGGAACTTCCATTTGTGCTTCATTATTAAAATGTTGTTTACCATATTAAACAGTATTCACTCTATAAGAACATTCAGAAGATATTTTAAGGAACAGTAAGATTTGCAGAGTATGTGCTATACTTCTAGATGTTCCATTTGTGGAATTTCCATTTCATATTGACAGACTCCAGTTGATTGAGGATGACTGAAATAGAGGCAAACAACTTGAGAACAGGAGGGGCACTGCTGTATTTATAAAAAAAAACATGTAAAGTAAAAAGTTATAAGATGTATATTAGAGAATTACTCATCTCCTCTCTGGTTGCTGAAAGAAAAACATGGAACCTCTCTTCCTTGACCACCTCAAAGAAAATGGCTTCCCATTGCAGTGCGTTCATTGAGTTTAACCTCTTCTCTTCTTCTCTGGTGCACGTATCTGGCCTAGGGCATGCTGTATGTCACCAATCAAATGCTCCTGAGATGAGTCTCCCCTTTTAACACACTCGCTGGCCTCCATGTGCGCAGAGAAGCCAGACACAGTCCTTCCATGTGCCTCAAGATTCCTGAGGAACACGTGCCATGTGTTTGTCATCTCTTCCGAAAAGCACGTCTGAAGAGCCCTTTAATGAGTTTCCTAGAGAAAATCTGAAGGAATCGTAATGCAACTAATCATTTCCTACCTTCCCACTGAACCTCTTATTAATTAACATGTTAATGCTCTGTTTGATTTCTTAAATTTCGTTTGAGAGACAGTAAAACAGCTATTTTCAAATTAAATTAAATTGAGTTGTGAGAAGATTTTCAACCGATATAGGGCTTTTTGTACGCTACTAATTCCAGTACTCATTAAGGTTAAAAAAAAAAAAATCAATGAGCTTGAAATGAAAGTGTTGATATTATTGTAGGCTAAATCTACTTCTGAATAACTTATTCCCTTCATGACAATGTTTTACCATGTATGTGACATTAGAAAATGCAAATTCCAGTGCTTAAAGAGAGAGGAAATTTTCCTCAGTTACCATAAATGTCGCCCGAGTATCTGTTTGGGGAATTAGCATAGTCATAAACTGTAAGAATTAAGATTTTCTCCTAGTACAGTAGACATCCTTACTGTTAATAGGCTGCAATAATCCTTTGATGTTCAATGGAGTATTGCACTCAGTTCCTTGTGCAGATTTCAGGTATAATTAATTATCTTTTATCTTCCTCTAAGGCTTTTCATTTTAGAAAAAGAGATTTGCTTAGGCTTGTACTTGAATGGAATCAACTGGGAAATGTTATATGTGATAGCCCTTAACCCCAGAGTTATTGGCAGCATTATGGGCCAAATGGTTCTAACTTGCTCTTCTTCCATAAACAAATTCTAAAAAATTATTTATTTATATTGAATTGGGTTTTCTAAATTTTTCCCATCATATTATGTTGAAATTCAGGATATCTTTTCCCATTAGCCTTTTCAATAAACCCTTTTTAGATTACCAACTTGAGTTGACTCTTCCAGAATTCCATCACCCAGAGGAAGTGAGTTTGGTTGTACCGAAACATTTCCCAAAATGCTGCTCTTGGGTGATGTGTGTCATTACTTCTTAAAAATTAAGGGAGAGCCAGGGGTGGTGGTGCACACTTGTAATCCCAGTACTTGGGAGGCTGAGACAGGAGGATCGCAGGTTCAAAGCCAGCCTTGGCAAATTAGTGAGGCTGTCAACAACCTAGTGAGACCCTGTTTCCAAATAAGATATAAAATTGGGCTGGGGGTGTAGCCTGGAGGTAGAATGCTTCTAGGTCCCACCCCCAGTACCAAATAAATAAATAAATAAATAAATAAATAAATAAATAAATAAATAAATAAGGGGCACACGTATCACCTGCAACTCAAGCTAACCTGCAGACTCTGATGTAACCATTCTGGGGTGATGCCTGTGATTCTGTATTTCTCATAAGCTCCCAGGTGATGTTGATGCTACTTTGAGTAGTAAAGGTTTACATGGCATGGATAAGCCCAGAGTAAGTGTAAGTATGCCATCTTTCTTTCTTTCTTTCTTTCTTTCTTTCTTTCTTTCTTTCTTTCTTTCTTTCTTTCTTTCTTTCTCTCTCTCTCTCTCTCTCTCTCTCTCTCTCTCTCTCTCTCTCTCTTTCTCTCTCTCTGTCTCTGTCTGTCTCTCTCTCTTTTTTGTACTGGGGATTGAACCTGGGGCCATTCTACTTCTGAGCTATAACCCCGCCTCCTCCCCTTTAAAATATTTTGGAGCTAAATTGCTGAGGATCTCAGTAAATTGCTGAGACTGGCCTTGAACCAGTGATCCTCTAGTCTCAGCCTTCCAAGTATTGAGATTACAGGCATGTGCCACCAATGCCCAGCTTGCCATGCTGTCTTTAATTACAAATCTCACAGATTTTCTGGAAGCAAAACCAGAGATTTCTCACAAACAGAACCTTCAGCAGTACTAAGTACCATAATTAAAACTGAAATATTTCTATCTCAATGTTCAAAAACATAATAGATTGTTAACAAAAACCTGAGCATATTTCACTGCCTCTTCTATTTATAACTATAAATTGTGAGACATCTGTACTATTTTCATCTTAGTCTGACATTTGGACTAAGCATTTTGGGGGACTCTTCATGGCACTCTTGTGATTCTTCATATTCCATTGTGACATAAGCTCTTCAAACAGATCTCTTCTTCACCTCTTTGTGAATCTTATGAAAGTAAGCATTGGCAAATAGACTACAGACAGAAGGAGAAAACAAACTTGTTTTTCTCTTACAGATAGCAGGGATGAAGATTTTTTTTTCCCTAAAGACCAATAATATTTTGTAGCATCCTTCAAGAAGCAAATATAACATAGATCCCACCTTCTTGGTCAACTAATTGCCTCCTTTTAGAATACCTCACTATCTCCCATAAAACTTGTCTCCTCAGTGCTCAGGACAGCATTAGGTTATGTTTTTAAGTTATTTTTTTTTTAACTGGAAAAGGAATTCCTTAAGAAAAGCTCTTTCAGGCTGGGTGTGGTGGTGTATGCCTAGAATCCCAAGTACATGGGAGGCTGAGACCTGAGAATCCCAGGTTCAGGGACAGCCTTGGCAATTTTTAGCAAGGTCCTTAGCAACTTAGCAACACCTTGTTTCCAAATAAAAAATAATATAGGGCTATGGGTATAGTTAGGAGGTAACGTATCCCTGGGTTCAATCTGCAGGGGAAAAAAAAGTAAGCCTTTTGCTGCTCTGGAAAATCACTGTGTCCCAAAGTGTGAAATTCAAGATAGGTTCTCATTCCTTCAGAATCACCAATCAGGAGAGTATGCTGAGCTGCAGCTTAGCAGGGTGCACCTGCAGAACTTCTCATTCCATAGGTATGGTGTAGCGCTCAAGCATTTACATTCCTAACAATTTCCCCAGAGGAGACTGATATTGGTGGTTCAGGGCCTACACTATAAGAATGATCAGATTAAGAAAATGTGCTATGCTTTTGTCTGTTTATAATGGATGCTGTAATTAATTGTGAGGATGCGAGGTTAATCTGGAGAAATGCTAAGATTCCAGTCTTTGTGTAAAACTTTAATAAAGAAGATATGGGGCCAGGGGTGGTAGCACAAGACTGTAATCCCTGTACTTGGAAGGCTGATACAGGGGGATCACAGGTTTGAGGCCAGTGTCAGCAACTTAGAAAGATCCTGCTTCAAAATAAAACATAAAAAAAAAGGGCTAGGGGTGTAGCTCAAAAGGAGAATGTCCCTGGTTTCAATCCACAAAAAAAGAAAGAAAGAAAATGTAAAAGAGAAAGAAGGAGGAAGGAAGGAGAGGAGGGAGGGAGAAAGAGAGGGAGAGAAAAGAAAAGAAAAGAAATAGGGCTCTTGGAACTTAAAACATCCAACAGATTGAAAGGAGCACTGACCTTCTTACATCCCACATAAGGACAGATATTCTTCTAGCAGCAGCTTAAAGATCACTTGGCCAGGGAACTATTCTCAGACACCCTTATCAGAGCAAATTCCCTTGCAATCATATAGCACCCTGTATTTGGCCTTCACGGTGATAATCACAAGGGTAATTCTGCAATTATTTGTGCAAACATTTGCTGTGGACTAGATTCCCCGGGTGACTGTAATCTTTTTTATGTGCCACCATTGTCTGTCCTGGCCGCCACTATCTATGATCAGCATCTAGTTTAGTGGTGGGAACAGAGGCAATGCTCAGTATCTGACAAAATAAATGGTGGAGAAAGTGCTACTATTCTCATATTTGTGTAGCTGTGCTAGGCGCTAAGGGCTTCACATCAGAGATGGTATTCTTCTGCCTTCGTGGAAGCTACTCCTTAAAATTGATTATGACATTCTTACATGCTGAATTCAGACTGGGCCCAGGAATTATTTTCAATACAGGCAGCTTCTACCAGTTGTCATATGTGGCATAGGAGATAAAATCTAATTGCCATTCTTACAATGAACTCTATTCAGAATGGCTTTTGCTCTGTGCACTTGATATTCTGAGATTTTTCCTCTACCTTTGTTCACGCTGTTTCATTTATCTGAAATAGCAACTCTCCTCCAAACACACTCCATTTGTTGAAAACCTATTAATTCCGTAAGTCCTATCTCGAGGACCATCTTTTTTGTGAAGCCTTTTGAAATCCCCTTAATTAGATGAAATCTCTGATGACTCTAACCTTGCTCTAACTTACAACATAGTAATTCATATGCTTGCCTTTAACTTCTTACTAAAATGGTCCTCCTTAAAGACAGGGAAAACTTATTTGATTTCTTACCATAACTTCAGTTATTAAATGCATATATATTGATTTCCTTTTATGTGCCAGGCCCTGAGCTAAGAACAGGGAATAAAGATAAAGAAGACCTGATATCTATCTTCAAGGATGTCATCATTTTCTAGGATGTAAAACAAATGTTCAAAGACATAACTTTAGAATAATACAGGAGATGATGCTAAATGAGAAGCATTTATAAGGTGTGTGAATGTGAAGAAGAAAGAAATGGTCATCTCTGAGTGGGCTGGGAATGGGGAGCAAAGATACCACAGTAGTTAGAGATATTTTGGCAAAAGGCTTAAGAGATGAGTAGAAAATTTTCCAGGCATTGAAGATGTTCAGTTTCTTCTATTTACCCTCCTTGTTTGAATTGATCATAACACCGCTTAAGAAACTGAAGTTGGTTAAACAAACTCTATTTTATCTTTTCATTTCTCTTTAGTTTTCTAAATGTCTGCTGCATGAAATTTCCATGGATTCCATACCCTAATTTTTCTATCATTGGCTGCCTTTATCTTTATTCATGTACTTCTTGGCCTGACCTCGCCTTGATTATACCCTGTACCTTGTAGTGGTAACATGACTTCCAACAGAAAGTACTGTGAGAAGCTTTATCAAACAGATATTTGGACCCTACTAAAGTAGACCTCTACTAATGTACATAATTGAATTGCATAGGTTGAGGAGACTTGCAGAGAACTCAAATCCAGTTTGCTGCTACAGGAAGTAAGAGCTGCTGAAAATAACAGTTCTCATCCTAAAGAGAGGCAGTGCAATTATTAACAGAATTGTCAAGACAGATTTTATCAGGTGGTCCAAGGTCAACCCTGCTTCCATTTTTATAAGAATACTACCCAATCTCCATTAAACTTATTCATCCTAAATTACTAAATGGTTTAGAAATCCAAACAATGCAGCCAAATGAACTTCAACTTACAGAGTGAACTTCACAATGATGCTCAGATTTCTGGGTACCACTGTAAAGACTCTGCAGTTTGAACCAGCACCAAGGTAGAAAGTGTTGCAGGTGGCCTACAATCCAGACTTTATCCATGCTAAATTGTTCCTGATCTTGATACAAAGTCAACTGTATAATGTTCTTCCTACCATAACTCCTATGTGCATCACATGGGATGTGACATAGAGACATTAAAACTTCTGGGTCAGATGTTCTCTTTCATATGCCAAAGCTAGGGAGAAATTGGGACATAGGAGGGACTCAAGACAAAGGAAGAGAAACCTTAGTGGAGTGAAGGAGGGGACCTAAGTGAAGTAGATGGGAGGGAGAGGAAGACTTGAAGAGGGAAATACCTCAATGGACATGATGTACATGCAGGAACATATCAAAGCCAATCACTGTGCTGAGCACTGAGCACGGGAAGGAGGGGAGGAAGAGGGAATGAGGTGGGAACTGGGGAAGGCCTCGATGAGTACTGTGTACATTATGCCTCTATCACCCTGATTCAACAAAATGTATGCTTACAATGCATTAATAAATTAAAAAAAATTCTACCTTTTGCTTCCAAGCCTTCTTCTATGTTGCCCTTGACTTGATTAAACCTTCTTACCAAGAAAAAGGTGCAACTGTTTTCTCCTCCACTTAAGTGACTTGGAAACAAATTTAGCATTCTATTTCTCTTATTGGTTCCTTGCATCTCTATGTGTCACTTATGCAAAAAAGAAGCAAAGCTAGTACCTGCCATTCTCCCAAACAATTGTCAGCTGAAGTTTTAGCATCTATCATTTATTGTCAAGTAAGCACAAAGAGGTTTCCTTATCTCACTTCTCCCTCACAATAGCTATGAAGAAGGTGAACCTGTCCTCTCTTTACACATGAGGAAATAAGATGAATAGTTTCAGGATCTGCAAAGATCAATACACAACTGGAAAGCCAGGCTTCAAACCTAGACATTGGATTCTATGGACTGCTTTGTTATTTCCACAGCCAAAAGTTGGTTTTTTTCTCACGTTGTTGAGGTTGTATACATTGAATGAATGATGAATTTTTTCCATGCTGTAATTTGTTGGCTTAATCATGCAAGTGAAACTACGTCCTTCACATGCATGTATCCCTCAGTCTCCTTCTCATTTAAGGGACTCTGTCATCAAATTCTGACAGTAGGCTTCTAGCTTCTGTGGTCTCCTTTCCCTTTGACAGCCATTTTTTTTCCTCTTCGTTTAAGATTCTGTATCATCTATGTTTGATCGAGGCACCTTTTCTTTCTTCTCCGGAGTGTTTCTTCCCAGCAGTCCCCCAGTTTTATTATTTGAGATTTTAGACCTCCCTTTCTTTTTCAGCTTTAAGCTCTGGGCTTGTCTCTCTCTTCATCCGCAGTGGTCGTATGCCCATGCTGTTTCTTTCATTTCGTTTTCTTTTTCATTTCCAGCCATGTATTCTTTTCTGTTCCCTATTATTCTAGATTTCAGCATACCACCTTAATCCTTATGAACCTGCTGGAAAGATTTTCCCTCTCTAGTGTTTCTGATGCCAGTCTTTTAACCAGGAGGAAGAAGGGAACATTGGCTTCCTCATTATTCACTTTATTGATTACATAGGTATTTTTTCTAGGGCTTTGTAAAATTTTCTTTTTGTTTACTTACACTTATATCTTATTTGTGACTTCAACAAAATGAACTGGCAAAATTTTGGAGTAATTGCCATTGAGGCTGAAGCTTAATAGAGAAATGAATTTATAACCACCAATAGGAATATTGACTCACACATCTGGAACCATGAGGGTCTTTCATCAGCTCCAAGAAGTAACATTTCCCAAAAATAGACAAACAGGCTAGTTTCCAGCCATTTCAAGTCAATGGATTTTGTATTGTAAGACATGTTCATAATTACTGGTAAATCATTTTTTGTGTGGTACTGGCGATGAAACCCAGGGGCATTCTACCCCTGAGCTAGACCTCCAGCCTTGTTTTATTCTTTATTTTGAAACAGGGTCTGGCAAAGTTGTGGAGGGTCTCACTAAGTTGCTGAGGGTGGTTGCGAGCCTGTAATCCTCCTGTCTCAGCCTCTCAAGTATTGGGATTACAAGCATACACCACCATGCCTGGCTAACTGCTAAGTCTAATTTTAAAAAGCAAACTCTTTTCTCCCAGGTTCTCAATGCAGCATAAGAACAGATACATGTTTCTCTAAATGATTTATCCATCACTATCATGTAATTGATAAACAACACAGAAAGCAAGCTAATTTTTTTTTTTTTTTATACCATGGATCATATACCTTCTGTTGCAATTTTAGTGTAGTCTCTCTTTTCTGTGTAGTAAAGGAACAGAAAGCAAAAGAGATTCCGAAGCCGAGGACTCTTGACAAGGAGAACTAGCAGTGCAATGCGTCAAAGCAACACAAGATGTCACTTTTACATAGGCCTGCGTTTCCAGGGTAAGCCTACATCTGCAATCTGCACTGTGCATAAAATAACAGGCAGAGGGGAAAAGCACCAAGGAGATTTACAAATGTCTCAGAGGCAAGAAGAGCAGCCAGAAATCCTGGTTTTGTTATCAGTATTTGTAGCTATATCTTTAAAAGTATCACCAAACTGAAATTATTCTCCAGAACCTGTCTAAACTAGTACAAGTCGTTGCCAACCCTGCTCTCTCTGTCCCTGATACACTGGATGGGACGGAGCCCTACATCAAGCTATTTTCACATCACAGCATATTCTTCCTCTCTGCTTCCCCATTTCTTCCCCTTTAGGTGCCTTCCAACATCTTATTTGAGTCCTAATCTGTTAAAAAATGGGCACCTATATTTCTTTTTCTGGCTTTGCTCAATTAACCCATTTTATACATTGCTTTGGGCAGAGAGGAATGCAGTGACCCTCTTGAGACAATTCCTATGCCAATGCTTATCTTTTCTTCAAGATTTGGCGTGGAGTATTAGTTTCTTATCAGTGCTATAACAAATAAGCACAGATAGAGTAGTTTAGGTTAACAAAAAAATGAGAAATCTGACATGGATCTCACTGGGCCAAGACTAAGATGTTGGTAGGGTCACCATACTTTCTGGGAGCTCTGGGAAGAATATATTTTCTTGTTGTTTTCTTTCTTTGTCTTAAAAGCCATCATCATCAGACCAAGTCCTCTCATGATGCCATCTCATTGGGTTTTCAAAGTCACATCTTTCTCTAACTCTCTTAAGGTCCTTTAAGATTACATTTGGTTTACCCAGGTATTCCAGGGTAATAGTCCTATTTTGAGGTCCGCTAATGAGCAACCCTAATCCCATCTGCAACCTTCATTCCCCTTTTTACCTCACAAACTAACATTCTTACAGATTCCAGGGATTAAGACATGCACATCATTTGGGGGGCATTATTATGCCCACCACATGTGGTGTCCAAATGCGGTAAAGTTATGTATCCTACAAAATCTTATTACAGTAAAAAAGGAAGATAATGAGTTTTAGTAGAAAACTGTGATCTCCACTACAAAGACCAAAAGATCCAGTTCCTCCAAGACTTCCCAGACTCCCCTGATGGCAGTCATGGGTCCCTCCCAGTCTCTATTTTTAAAGTGTTTGAGTATGTACCTCTCAGATAAATCATAATATCTCTCCTCATTCCCTAGTTCCTCAGTGAAAGATCACATAACAACTCTACTCTGAGAAATATTATATTAAACATATACATCAAATTTTAGACAATTTCATTTAAAAAATGTGACAATGTGAGCAGGCAAGAAAAATGTCTTAAGATGACCATATGACTAGAACAAGATTGGACTAGAAGATTGGAAGCTCTACTATGCATAAATGTTAGGCTAAAGTCCTAACATTGTTCTTACCTGGACTTTTTTTTTTTATGGTACTAGGGATTGAACTCAGGGGCATTCTACCTCTGAACTACACCCATGGCCTATTTTTATGGACAAGATTTTTTTAAATGGATGAGTAAATTTTTACTTATTTAAAACTTAACAGGTTGTTGCCTTGTGTAAGCTAAACTGATAAGTATGTAATGCTTTAGAAATGTTACAATATGTTTAATCAGTGGATGGAATGCTCTGAAAGAATTGTTTTTAAAAGTGCAGGTAAGCAAAATTATAATGGTAAAGAATATTTTGAAATTATTAGACTTAGAATAGGGTCCTGGTTCTAGTATTTAGTAGTAGTGCTGTTTTGGGCAAGTGAGTTAGCCATCTGGAGCCTAAATTTCCTCAAATACATATCTATAATTGGAGAAAGATCATCTACCCATTATATGAATTATATGGAAAAACTAACAAATATACACTTAGTATATGATATGGATTATTATGAGGAAAGTAATCACACTCTTGTTTCTCCTGATGATATTGCCTCTCAACTACAGAAAGATAACTGGCTTACAGAAATGGGTGAACCAAACTCAACATGATTAAAATAAACTATGTTACGCCATTTGAGAAAAAATTAAACAAGACTTTTTGTATACAGAGATAAAAAATCACACATAGACTATCAAAGGCAAATATAAACATGTTCGAACCACTCAGATAACCATGTTCAATATGAATCAATGGAAAAACATAAAGCAATAGAAAGATAAAACTAACCAACCACCTACCATCTTCTGTAACAACATCTACAAAAATACAGAAAGTAATGTAATGCAGAGACCAGCTCCACTGTATTTTGTGTTGTCTAACAACACTGAAAGTCTTCCAGTGAATTCAAGGTCCATTCTGAATGGAATGCAGGTACACTGAAGCATCTTTGGAGGAGAGTAATCAGAGAGCGAGGAGGCACACCATCCAAACAAAGGTTTCAGGAGATGCATTGAAGTAATTTCCAAATGGGGCTATTATGAAAAATGAAGCTGCCAAGAACAATTTTTATGTAAATATTTTTCATAAACATATGCTTTCATTTCTTTAGGGTTAATATCTAGGAGTAGAATTGATATATGGTAGTATGGATTTAATTTGAGTATATACTGCCAATTTTACACTACATTTTTTTGAGGGCATACTGGGGATCGAATCCAGGGGGATTTTACCCCCCACGCTAACCCCAGCCTTTTTTGTATTTTTATTTTGAAACAATATCTCATTTTTTTTAAATTTTGAAATAGGATCTCTCTTACTGAGGGTCTTGCTAAGTTGCTGAGGCTGGCCTCAAACCTTTGATTCTCCCATCTCAGCCTCCCAAGTATTGAGATTATAGGTGTGTACCACCATACCAAGTTCCCATTTTATATTACTTTTAAATGAAGTATAATTGATCAATGGATTCATGTTAGCCTTAAAAACTCAAAACATTAAAAAAATTGAAAAATCTAATCATATGGTACTCATTTGGCCAAAAATAACTGGAAGCAAATACTCAATAATCCTTCTAGGTGATGTGTGAACACTCCAATTCTTCTTAGACTTCATCTGGCACTCCTATTCAACTCACTCATTTTGTACAGTCCGACACCCATAGGTTTAAGTTTGCATGCCCTGATGTAATGGGAGGCAACTGTGATCCCCACCCCTTTAACTTCTGATACTGGGCCACTCTGGGTGTTTGTATTTGAGTAAGAACAGGAGCTTCAAGGCATATGTGTGCTTTGTCATGACAGTTGTTTCTGGTGAGTACCACTAAAGGACATTTTCAAGTTCCTCTTGGCTGCCTTCTCCTTCCCTTGCACCCAGGGGGGTGGTGACATAAGCAGCCCCAGTACTATTGCTGGAAAAGAAGTTTCCGACGACAGTGCTGGAGATCCAAGTTATGATGATGCAAACTCCGGATGTGTCACCAGTGTAGTCCTTTGTTATTTACTTCATTTAATCCTAATGACATGAAACATTGCAGTAAGGCTGATGTTTTCTTAATCCTTTCAAGGTGCTTCGATTCCCTGGGGGAAGAACCAAGCAGATGGAACCTTGCAGGCTGTGAGCACAGAAGGCGCTGGCTGCAAGCATGCTCTCTGTCCTTGATAGGAAGATACTGTCACTTCTAAGTCTCTGGCTCGTTTACATTTTTACTACCTAAGAACCGGGCCTTGTTTTTAGCAGCATTGATTAAGTGGCCATTGATTTTTAAGATAGAAAATAGAGCTTTGAAATTTCTCACATGAATTTAAAGTAAGTCAGATGGTAACATCATGATAAAACACTCAAGTGACAATTGCTGAACAGACAAGGATCGTTCCAGACCCTTCAAGGCTCACACAGAACATGTGGAGTCCAGATGTTAATACATACATATAGGTTTTCATTTTATTATTTAATCTAAATAGAATCGTCAATATACTTCTAGCCCAAAGAACAGTACAGTTCATTTATTTTATACACGTTTGTGTTTAAACATAAGTGTTTATTTTCTACCAGTCAGTAGAAATTAATATTTTTAACGGTTAAAATATGTTGAGCCCTGCATTCTGTTAAACTTCTGAATTAACCTCACAAAATCTTTAGAGCAGAGTTTCTCAAAGTTGGCAAAATTTGGGGTGGATAATCCTTTGGGGGAGTGAAAGTCTTATGTGTCAAGCATGTTGAAGAGTATTTCTGGCCTCCATCCCAGCATCAATCTTCCTTCCTGCTAAACTGTAATAATCAAACATGTCCCCAGACATTGCAAATGTCCCCTGGGTGTCAAAAGTGACCCCAGGATGACAGCAATCACTTTAGGATAAATATTTTATCTATCTTGTTAGAAAACTTATCCAGGACACACAAGCAGCAAGATGAGCATCTGAAACATGGCGTGGGCCTGTGTGGATTGAAAGCCCAGGTTCTTTGCACTAATTGGTAACGAATTCTGATGATTTTTAAGATACATGAGCAAGACTGTCTAGTCATATATGAGGCTTGATTTAGGTTTACCCTTAGTATATACGCATTGAACATATGTTGTTTGCAAAGTACTATGCCAAGGCAAAAGGTGATGATAAATTTGACATATATAAAACCATTGAAAAACATAACCCCTGTCACTGGTAAATAGCTAATTTGTAGCCAAGGTTAGAACTTACATGCAGTTTAGTGCACATAAAAGTTAAAATATACATAAACATTTATTAAATGCTACCTTTTAAGCATTCCTGTTCTATTAAAGTTTTGGCATCATTGCGTAAATATATTGCAAATATGAAAATTTTGCCTGTGTTAGAATAATATAGTGAGACATGAACACTGCATTTTACAAGGTGTGGCAAATCTGGCTGGGTTCTCTAAATAAAGTTTTATTGGACACATCATGCTCATGTATTTAAATGTTGTCTGAGGCTACTTCTGTGCTGTGTCAATAGAGTTGAGTAGTTGCGACCCAGATCATGTTGCTCTCAAGGCCAAAATATTAACTCTTTGGCCTTTTACAGAGAAAGTTTGCCAACCTTTGATATCATACTTCAAGATGGTCAGATTTTTATAAATGTGTATAGAAGGTATTGAATTTTTCTGTGTGTATGCTTTGTATGCTGTATTTTTATATGTATATCCATCTGGAATAGGAGGTTGTTTTCACATCTGTGGAACACATGAAATACCATTCAGTCTCTTTCCCTCTTAAATGGCTTTAATACAGAATAATTGATTTAGGAGTACTGAAGGCTCATTCTGCACCAACCAATTTCCCAGCAGTTTTATATGCATTATACTTCCCAATTACTGCAACAGTACTGTGAGGCAGGTGGACACATTCTCTCTCCTCCTGAGGCTGTGTGACAACCTCAAGGCCATACACATCAGAGCCCAGATGTGCTTGATTGCAAAGCTCATCTTACTTACTCCACTGCACTTACTCTGCACACAAAATAAAACCTCATTGATAAACATTTGTTGGTTTCACATTCATTTCAAAGATCTAGGCCGATATGCTTTTTTCAGAGTGTATCTAGATTTTCTTAATCTTCTGATAAACTAAGATCTCAGGCTATCACAGATGAAAAGAGGCTGAGGTTATTTATGAATTCATTCGACTTCGTGAACCCTCTGTGAGACACTGTGCTAGGTATTAAGGATAGAGTAATAATAAAAAAGCATTTCCTGGACCTCCCCAAGCTCTTCTCCTAGTGGGGAGACAAAAGGAAAGAGAAAAAGATGGTAATATAAAGTGAAGATGTGGCCATAGTGCATTCTCAGACAGGAAGTTAGGGAGGATGAAACAGAGGCTTTTGGAGCCAAGAGTTGGTGAAGGAAGCCCAATTGACCTAATGGTGATTTGGACTCTGGCCATGATATACTTAGAACTGCCACGAGGTAGTGTAGTGCTCTGCAAAATGCTCGACTCTGCAAGCTCGTGCTCCAGTTGGGGAATACAAGACAGAACATGTAAAACATCCACTAACAATTCAACACACTGTGTAAAGTAAGTGCTAAATTGTGTGGAACAGAATGAAAGTGCAAAAGACACCAAGAATAGAAGGAAACATGGGGATCCAGGGAGAAGGGAAGAAGCTGAAAGTTGACAGATTAGCAGAACCCAGCTTGTGAGGAAGGGGGTGAGGTGGGCAGATAGCATTTTTAGTGACCAGCTGCAGCAAGGACCATGTCTGCAAGCTCTGAACACCTAGAGAAGTTGGCCTCCACAAAAATCAGAGTGTGAAGAAGAGTAGGGAGGAAAAAAGTCCTATGATCATCTTGGGGAAAAAATGTAGATATTTTTGAGAACTGATTGGAGGAAGTAAGAATAGATTCAACCAGTAATAGGTGGTTTTGTGGAAAGTACAGCCTTATGTCTCCTAGCAATTTTAGCCATCAATGGACCACACCTACAATGGTGGTTGTGGAGAGCAGGTGGTCCCCTGCTCTGAGTTACTGCATGATATATAGAACAACAGTTTCGGGCTGTCCCTAGTCCTGATTTACTTCATGTTATAAAGCAGCAATATGCCGTGAGTTACCCCATTCTGAGGACAAATGTCAAGGCAGAATGATTCCATACCTTGTTAGTACAAGTAAACTACCATGTGCCTAGCAGAACTACAAGACAAAAACTAACAAATTATTCATGCTAATAAACAATGACAACCTGGGAATTTATCACAGTAAATCAGAAGCCAGGCATGGTGGTGCATGCCTGTAATCCCAGTACGGGGGTGCTGAGGTAGGAGGATCACAGGTTTGAGACCATCCTCAATAAATTAATGAGAATCTCAGCAATCTAGTGAAAGGACCCTGCTTGAAAACAAAAAATAAAAAGAGCTAGAGTGTAGCTCAGAGGCAGAATGTCCCTGAATTCAATTTAGAGTAACACACACACACAAACACACACACACACACACACACACACACACACACACACAGATACACTCACACACACCAATCAGAAGCACATATAGGCATGGGTGTATCCATCTTATATCAGAAAATCAGGCCCATGAGCTTAGCAAATGCACCAGACCACCCAATGAAGCAACTCCATCACCTGAGACCCATAAAAGGAGTGGCACTCCAACCCAGTTATGGCAGCCCACATTAACCTGTCATCAGGCCATCTACAAATGCTTCAGGAGGTCAACAGGTGATGAACATCCCACTTTCTTTCTCCAGCTTTCAGCACAGCTCAATCTCTCTGCTTGACGTAGCTTACTGTGAAACTGCTCATGACAGGTCAGTACCCAGAACAAGTTCTTCCCTATCCCTTAATCTTATCTGTCCGTCCACAGCAATTCTTTTGCATTTGAATCTGCTCTTGCCTTTGCAAAATGCAGCCTCCAGAACCCCAGATTCCCCTTGACCCTTTCTGTAACATATATATAATATTAATATAATTTGTATAAAGTGTGATGTGCAATTTAAGTGTTATAAGTAATTAAGATTGGAATAAAAGAACCTGAGATTGTCCAACTTTTGACTCTCAGGTGACCCACAAGTACTCAGCGAATTGCACTGATAAAAGTGATATTGCTTGTGAATTTATTGTTATCCAATAAATTCTGACCTTGTGGAAAGACGAAAACATGTTTGATCTATGCTAGTAGATCAATGGTTATAGCTAACAGACCACTGTTTGGTCTATGTTAATAGATCGATAGCTCACGCATGATAGTGGTCCCATAAGATTATAAAGGAGCTGGAAATTTCCTATTGTCTAGTAAATTAGACCCATGGTACCTTTTAGCAGGACACATTACACACCTATTGATGGGGATGCTGGTGCAAGAAAACTACTGTGCTGCCAGTTTTATGAAAGTATAGCACAGATTCCATTATGTATAGTACATAAATTTTGGTAATGATAATAAACAGCTATGTTCCTAGTTTATATATTTACTATATTGAATGTTTTATGATTAGTTTAAATGATACTCCTTTCATTTAAAAAAACTTTACTGTAAAATAATATGCTGTGTTGTGCAGTTAAGAGCCTCATATAACTTGTGCTTGGCTCTTGATTACATCAAAAGGCCACATCGATTCACTGACCCAGACCATCCAGGTTTGCATAAGTACACCCCATGATATTAGACAACTATAAAATTGACTCATAACACATTACTCAGAATAGTGGGTGCTGGTCATGCAGTGGTACATGATCCTATAACATAATGTAAGGTAAATAAGTGGAGAAAACATCAAATGCATTTAATAAGTGCTCCAGAAAATTTTTAAAAAATGTCAAGCAGTACTAAATTTAATACCAAAATAACTGGGAACTTTTATGGAATTCATGCCATGTTGAAATGAACAGGCTTCAGTACATTAAAATGAATTTATATATGAACGTAAAGTACTCCAATTTATTATTTAATAAAGGCACCTACTACCTTACCATGTATCTGACATCATAAAAATAAAAAAAAATCTATGTCTCATCATCACCTCCATAGTTTCTAGTCTGAAGGTGGAAGAAAGTTATAAATCAAATTACCACACAAAGGACCTCATATTTAACAGCTGCAGACTTTCAAATCAAAAGTATCCATCTAGAAGAGTTTATCAGAAAAGGAGTTGGCATGGGCTTAGAGGAACTGAGTGAGGTTTGTCTGGTGCAGTGGCATTTGAAAAAGAAGCTAAAAAAATAAATGTTTCTTAGGTCAGAAACACATCTTTTCCTTGAAACATATCTTTAGGATGTGAACTGAACTAGAAAAAGGAGGGAGAACAGAACATTTTAGAGTTGAGCATTAATTTGTTTGAAGTATACAGATTTATTTGGGGTAGTTGTTAATTGTCTCAATTTTCTATTGCTGAAGTAAAATGTCAACTTTAAAAAGAGCGCATGGTGTTTTTTATTATTCACATGTAAAAGTTGAATATCTGATATAGGTAGGGTAGAAATAATATGGAAATGCTAGTCCAGTTGTTGTTTTTTTTTAAGTATGTTTATTTACACTTACATACTTTTTTTTTTTCCTTACATAATACCACTTACATACTTTTTTTTTTTTCCTCTCTACCTGGAAACAAAAGGAAAGACAACTTATAAACCACATTACAGTTTGAAACAGAATGAGTCTTAAAGCTGAACACACATACTTAGAATTCTGTGCTCTAGATCAAATAACCACATTTATTTATTTACTTATTTTAGCGCATTGTAATCATACATCTTGTTGAGGTTCAGGGTAATAGAGGCATACATGCACACAGCATTTGGTGAGCCCTCCCCCAATTTCTATTTTATATTTTCATTTCTATAAACTTATTTATTTGGAGATGTGATTTAAGTACCAACATTACCACTCATAATAATTGCTAAAACTGCTTTTGGTCCATAACCAGTATTTTTACTGCGTCTTTTAAACCTATAAGGTCAGGGTTTTAATTTTCTACTTTGAACCTAAAAGGCTGTCTCTATCAGCATGGCTATCAAATATTTATTGAATAGGAACTTAGTGTTAGATAGCATGGTGGGCAATATATCACCCTCCTGGCATTAAGTGGCTTCTAGTCCAATTGGGAAGATAAAACCCAAGTTATGTACACACAAATATAAAAGCATATAGATAAATATAAATATAAACATCAATGTCCTATACTGAGTAAAAATGAATTGAGAAAAAGCACTTAGTTGTGGAAGTTGATGGTCTATACCACCCAGGTGGTAGCACTGATGAATAAAGAAGTGTTACTGGGGAGCTAGGGGATGTAGCTGAGTGGTAGAGCACTTGCCTGGCATGAACAAGGTCCTGAGTTCAATTCTCAGCACCACGAAACAAAAGCAATACAGTTGGATTTTGAATTGGAGTGGAAAGAGAGACAAGAAACCTACTAAATGAATAACCAGGATTTGAAGCCATGCTTACTAAATCTTGAAGTAGAAACTGCCATCTATTATGCTCTCTTTTCTCCCCACAGCACTATTCAATATTATGATCAGTTTTTTTTTTGTTGTTGTTGTTTTTCTTATTTGTTTTTCAGAAATTTTACTTTATTATTTATTTATTTATTTATTTATTTATTTATTTATTTTGCAGTACTGGGGATTGAACTCAGGGGCTTTCTACCTTCGAGCTACACCCCCAGCCCTATTTTTTATTCTTTATTTTGAAACAGGGTCTCACTAAGTTGCGCAGGGCCTCAGTAGGTAGCTGAGGCTGGCCGTGAACCCGGATCCTCCGGTCCCAGCCTCCCAAATGCTGGGATTACAAGCATGCATCACCACGCCCGGCTCAAGAATTTTACTTTAAACAAAATACAGAAGTGAGATGTTGAAGACTGAGGCATAATGAGTCACCACGTAACTGTAAGTTAATATATATGCAACGCTTTCCTGCTTTGGCTATTTTCATTGTTCCATGTCTTATTTTCATGAGAACATTTCCTCCAAGGGGCATTAAGATTTGACTCTGATAACCAGGTCATGATGTAGCTTGCTGGCTTTTATGTGAAGTTTTTAGTGCAAAATGAGTTAAAATCACAGAACATCCTTCTGTTTGAACTTATGAATAATTTAGCCTTGATTTCAGCCAGGATTATTTATAGGAGACAATGGTGATTTTAGACTACTCTGATTTTTTCTTTACATATTTGCATAAAAGTGAACAGATTACAATATCTCCAAATTTCTTACCTTCTTATGAAGACAGCTACACATATCCCATCTAGTTTCATGGAGAGTTAATTTAAGAAATAAAAGCTGGGTATTGTGACACATGCCTGTGATTTCAGTACTTGGGAGGTTGAGACTGGAGGATCATAGGTTTGAGGCCAGCCTCAGCAACTTAGCAAGGTACTCAGCAGCTTATCAAGACCCTGTTTCAAAATAAAATAGTGCTGTGAGCGTAGCTTGGAAGTAAAATGTTCCTGGATTCAATCTTCAATCCCAAGTACAAAAATAAATAAATAAATAAAAATAAGGGAAGAAAGAAGGGAAGGATGAAGGGAAATAAATTAATTAAAAATATAAATTGAGACCATTATATGTGTGCCTAATTGATAGGTTAAGGCAATATAGAAGAATGAGAGTGTAGGTGAGGGGGCAGAATTTATTCACTTCAAGCATGAATTGGCTCTTCCTTAGGAATTTGTGATTTGGAAATCAATGTTTTATCACACAAAAAGGTAAACAAGGACACCAATAGAAAATATGATATTTTATGAAATAATACCTTCATACAGTGATACTGATAAACAGTAAAACAAGACTTCCTTTTAATCCAGTAAAATATTAGTCTAGTATATTTTAAAAGTATGCTATTTTTCCTATATTATGTATTTAAATATAAAACATTGGATAATAACTGCCTTAAACTCATATGAAGTATCCTTCATCATAAATGTGAGGTCCTAAGAGGAGGTGAGGCAAACAGGTAAGGGAGGAAAGGAAAAAATGAGGCCTAATCACTTTACAATTGTGGAATTTTAAATGCAATGCCATAAATGATTAAACCCATGGACAAAATGCTATTCGGATCCATTCTCAATAGTTTCTGTCAATGAATTATGATTATAGCAACCAAAATTTAATCTATGCCTAATATCAGAATATTACTAGTACTTAGATTTTAATATGATGAATATTTTAAGTACTTCATCCCAAATAATGACAGAACTATTTATAACAAAATGATGTGAGGTTAAGCAAAGTTTCCTAATTTATTCCTGTTCTTTAACTATGATCCAATTAGTTTTCAACGTGAAATTATCTTCATGATAATCTGGTAAGTACTAAAGTAGATGAAAACAAAAATTGAACAAATGTCCACTAGACATTAGGGACTATTTTAAACCCATTTACTACTTTTCTAATTCTCACATTTTAACAGCATCTCTAGTTAATATGATAATGTTATAAATAAAAAATGTGAGTTAAAGAATTTAGTGTTTTTTTAAGTAACCTAAATGAGCTAGAATTTGAATCCAGATCTCCATGATTATAAATTTAAAATTAATGACCAAGTTGTAATGCCTTTGATAGGAAAGAACACAAATTCTCTATAGCTGAATAAATAGCAGTAACTGAATTACAAAACCTCAGAGAACCATTTACTGAGCTATTCAGTTATTCTTTCTAAACTTCATATATTTATCTGTAAAGGGTGTTTATATTATTGCCAACAATCTCTTAGAGCTGATATAATAATTCAATTATACAGTGTCTAAAGATAATTTAATTGTTTAATTCTATGATGTATGACCCTTCACCAATATGCATTCAAATAGTTTCCATTATTATTCTTTGATTCATAGATCTACTTTTTAAAAATTGGGAATCTTATATGTGTATAGCATAGTAGAGCTTTCAAAGTTTTATACATAACATATTGATACATATATATCTCAGGTGCTATAACTCAGATTGCTTATGCAAAAGAAATTATAGAATTCTTTTTATTTTTATTTATTTTTTGTTAGGCTGGCTAGGTTTGAGGTCTAAGCATTTTGCTACTTCACTACATTTGGTCACTTGAAATAGTAACTTCCTTTCTGTGACACTGTGAAGTCAGCAACCTCTATGTTTTTGTTCTAACAACTAAATACATGTCTGAACTCCTGTTATGGGTGCCCTTCCGTACAGGAGTTTCTCACAATCAGCATAAATGCATACTTCTCCTATTTTGCTTACCTTTTTCTAAAATCTCATTTTAGGAAGATATCTCTAAGTTCTCAAAAGCAGGAAACATGGCGAGATTATTTCTTGAGGTGAGAAACTTTTTCTACGAGCACTTTCTCAATATCTGGAATATATTCCCTTGCCTCCGGTAAGTTCTCAATGTGTTATGGCTAAAACTACTCAACAGAATTTGAGGATTGATAAGCTTTGAAGCTAACTTTGTAGAAAATAATAACCATGTCAGGAAGTGACTTGAAATTTTGTTTTTTAACATTTTATTTTAAGATTTTTTTTTGCCTCAATCCTTTAATAAATTTAAGAAAAAGTTTGGGAAATTCAGAGAAATGCAGGTATGGTTGCAAATGCCTATGTATCTATTTTTCCCTTATTCTCAAAAATTTATCACTTTCATGAGGTTTTTGTGGCCTCCCATCCTTCTAATATATATTCAATATATAATTTCAGTGTGTGTGTGTGTGTGTGTGTGTGTGTGTGTGTGTGTGGTCCTGGAGATTGAACCCAGGGATATTCTAACTACCAGCTACATCCCCAGTCTTTACTTTTATTTATTTATTTATTTTGCTTTCAAACAGTGTCTTGCTAGGTTGGTGAAAGTCTCACTATGTAACCTGTGATCCTCCTATCTCATCTTCCTAAGGACTGGGATTGCAGGCCTGCACCACCAGGCCAGCTTCTGGACACTATTGAATTGTAGATTAGAGAAATTAGAAAAATAAGAAAAGCTGTATGTTTTTCTTTCTTTCCTTTCCAAGTCTAATACCTAGATAAAACACCTGCTAGTAACTTGGTACATTTTCCCAGATTTCTCTATGTATGGTCACATATATTTTTTATAAAAATAAGATCATGCTACATAAATCATCATTCATATTATTTTTTTAAAAAATTGTGAGCAAAACAACAATACATTTTTTATTATGGGATGAGAATAAGATACTTGTCAGAACAAAGAAAAATAAGCACCTACATGTGGAATTAGAATATTAAAGCTGTTTTTTAACCTCTTTTAAGATACAGTTTCTTTTGTTTTCTTCTTGGAGGCATTTTTTTTTTTTTTTAGAAAAACACAGATACATCTATTTTTCATATAATGATAAAGGGCTATATTTATATATTTGTGATTATTAAAACATATTTATATATATTTTTGGTACTGGAGATAGAACTCAGGGGCATTCTACCTCTGATCTACTCCCGCAGCCCTCAGTAAATTGCTGAGGCTGGTCTCAGACCTGTGATCCTTCTGTCTCAGCTTCCCAAGTACTGAAATTATAGGTATGCACCACCTCTCTCAGCTTTGTAATATTTTAACAGTCAAATATTCTGACTATATCTCTACTTATTTAAATCCTCTATTAACATTTTTTGGCTTTCTATAACAATTTAGCAAAGCACATTATTTTAGCTAAATGTATGCGTCTATACATATATGTACACATAGATAATATATAAAATTTTATATATAAATATAGATTTTACATATATAAATATATACTTATTTGTAATATATACATGTATTAGCATATAAACATATATAATATATAAACAAATATTACACATATACATGTATGTTTCCCTATATATACATGTATATTATATATACATATAGAATAATTGCATAATATATATAGGGAAATATACATATATTATTATGCAATTATTATTATTTACATATATGTATATGGAAATAATATGTGTTATTGTATGCATATGTAATATTATATGCATATATACTATAGGTATATATGTATATATATTATTTCCACATATATATTTTTTAATTTTTTTTTTTTGCGGTACTGGGGATTGAACTCAGGGACATTCTACTTCTGAGCTACACCCCTAGCACTATTTTTATTCTTTATTTTGAAACAGGGTCTCACTAAATCGTGGAAGGTCTCACTAAGTAGCTGAGCCTGGTAGTGAACCTGCAATCCTCCTGTCTCAACTTCCCAAGTACTGAGATTACAAGCATGTGCCACCACACCTGGCTTTCCACATATATATATATATATATATATATATATGTGGAAAGTTTCAGTATAACATATTCCCATGTAAAATGGTCATTGTAAGGTCATGACTAAATCATCCCAATTCCTTTGCCTCAGGAAATGATTAAAGGTGAGAGTGCAGGCTTGTTCTATATCTCAGCAATGAGTCACTTGTGCCATTTGCAATGGGGCCATTTCAAAATGAGAACCGTGGTAAGAATAAAATATACACTGGGTTTCAATGAATTAGTAGTGTAAAAAAGGGAAATAAAATATCTCACCAATATATTGGTTTTATAGGAATTAAAACATTTTGATACATTGGGCAAAAATATATAATTAAAATTAATCTCATCTCTTTTTTTAATTTGCAAATGTAGCTACTAGAAGATTGAGAAGTGTATTTTTGGTTCACCTGATATCACTTTGGAACAGTGCTGGTACAATGCTGTTTTGTTTTGCTTTGTTTCTTTGAATTAACATACCGTGTCTTCATGAAATAAAAATGCAAAGTGAACAGGAAAGGAGTGAGCCCTGGTGCAACCTGTGGCCTTGGATGTGGCCACCTGGGCCACTCTCCAAGCACCTCTGGGACACATTGTGGACCTCAGTCAGGAAAGCAGAAGCACACCCAGTGGTGAGAGAGGCAGCAACTTCCTTCATTTTCTTCACTTCATGATCCCCACATGATCCAGGGAACCAGGTAGTGGAACAGATAATACAGAGGCAACACAAGTGGGAATTTCTGCACTTTAGTGTTATGTAAGAAGGATGAATGACAAGAAAGAAAACTAAAGTGTTCATTAAAAATCTGAACTGAGCTGGGTACAGGTATGTAAAGCGGTTATCACAGTACAGGGGAGGCTGAGACAAGAGGATTGCATGTTCAAGGATAGTCTCAGCAAGTAAGTGAGTAGACTTTCAGCAACCTATGGAGACCCTGTTTTAAAACAAAACAAAAGATAATAAAATAGGGCTGGGGGTGTCATTTAGAGGTAGAATGCCCCTGGGTTTAATCCCTAAAATAAATATAAAAATTAAAAAACCCAAACTGCTTCTAGGTCATAGGTAGATTGAATCTGGTTTTATAACTACATGCATTAAAAGGTTGTCTTGGTCTATACATGATGCGATAACAGGATGCCTTAGGTTGGGTCATTTATTAACAGTAGAAATGTACTTCGTACAGTTCTAGAAACTGGGAAGTCCAAGACTGAGGTACCTGTTGATTCAGTATCTAGTGAAAGCCGAATTTTCAAAGAAAGCACTTTCTAAGTATGTCCTCACGTGCAGAAGGCCCAAAGATTTCTCTCAAGCCTCTTTTATAAAGGACTAATTTCATTTAGCTGTGACCTCACATGGCAAAGGGGAAGAGGTGTCCTGAAGCCTCTTTTGTAAGGCAC
>PVLC010016527.1:0-35307 GCA_004027655.1 Graphiurus murinus | reverse complement strand
GAGCCGGGCGTGGTGGCGCACGCTTGTAATCCCAGCATTCGGGAGGCTGAGACTGGAGGATCCGGGTTCGCGGCCAGCCTCAGCTAGTGAGGCCCTCTCTGCAACTTAGTGAAACTCGGTTTCAATATAAAGAATAAAAAATAGGTCTGAGGGTATAGCTCGGAGGTAGAATGCCCCTGAGTTCAACCCCCAGTACCGCAAAAAAAAAAAAAAAAAAAAAAAAAAAGAAAGAAAGAAAGAGGGGTGGGGCAGGGAGGATAGTGAGGGCAACTTTTGAGGGCGGTGGGGAGAGGAAGATGGGTCCTAGCTGGAGAGGGCCACCAGAGGCTATAAATGCTCCTTATGGCCTCCCTTACCGTGACCTGGGGTCAGGAAGGGGACAAGTCCTCAATCTCTCAATCTTTTGATGGGAAATGGGCTGAGCCCTCTTATGAGCCTCCAAGGGAAGGAGGTAGGCACCTACTTTTCCTCACTTGCTGTGCATCCTTGGTCAAGTCCCCTTGCCTCTCTGAACCTTTGAGTCCTGCTTGCCTGAACTGTTCTGCCTGGAGGCAGGCAGTTTGTGGAGAGCTTCCTGTAGCCACGCTTACACGTACTTATAGCTATTGCTTAATCTGATTCCACACGTAACCCATAACACATTATTTTCTCCCCCTTTTTGAAGGTGCTGGGGCTTGGGGGGAAGTACTGGGGATTGAATCCAGGGCGTTCTACCTTGGAGCTACAACCCCGGCCTCTTTTTATTTTTTGTTTTGAAACAAAGTCTCACTAGATTGCTGAGTCTAAGTTGTTGAGGTTGTCCTCAAACCTTGGATCCTTCTGTCTCAGCCTCCCAAGTATTGGGATTACCTGCGTGCTGCCACCATGCCTGGTTTCCTACCCTTTTTTAAAATTTTGAGATATCTTGCCCATTTTTGACAAGAGAAAAACCAAGTCTCAGAGAAGGGAAATGAGAAGCCCAGAAACACAACTGGAGCATAAGAGTCAAAACTTGAACCTAGGAGGGTCAAATCCCTCACACTTTGTATCGCCTCGTGGGGCCTCTTTTGATCCCAAGAGGTGGGACCCACACCCTCTAAGGAGGTAGACACGCCCCCACGGGGCGGGGCGTCACGGGAGTCTCCCTGGGATTGGTCACGGTCTTCATGACGTCATGGGGCGCCGCGGCTGCTGGTGGAGTCTCTAGCCTCAGGGTCAGTGTGGGATGCGCGGGGTCAGGGCGTGACAGCGGAAGGCCCCAGATCACACAGCGCCTGCCCCCCCCGCCCGGGGCGGAGGTCTCAGTGAGCCCGTCAGAGCAGCGACGTAATTATTCCATCCATAAGTGGTGAGTTTCGTTCATTTCCTGGCCTTCATGACAAATTTATGGCCTTATTTAATGTGCTTGATGCCCGACCTTCCCTGAGTCGCGGGGAAGCGCAGCCCTTTCTGAGGGCAGCCCGAATCCCTGCCTACTGTCTCAGGAGTTGCAGCCGGGAGGCCTGGCTTACTGCAGTTTGCGAACCTGTTTTTCTTTGCTTTACTTCACTGGGGAGGCACCAGAGCTTAAACGCTAGGTGCAGAAGATCTTGAGTCAAAAAGAGGGGATGTAGTGACCCACGCCTGCAATCCCAGTACTTGGGAGGCAGAGACAGGAGGAACACAGGTTCGAGGACAGCCTCAGTAATTTAGAGACCCTCAGCAATTTAGCAAGAGTGTTTAAAAAAAAAAAAAGTCTGGGGTTCAAGTCCTGACTGCTACTTCTGTGCTGTCTGGCCTTGAGCCTGAGTTTTTGTCTCAGTTTCCTGTCTGACTACAAGGACGAGATGAGATTAAAAGCAGATGGGAGAGCCGGTGTGGTGGCGCACACTTGTAATCCCAGCATTTGGGAGGCTGAGACCAGAGGATCCCGGTTCTCGGCCAGCCTCAGGTACCTAGTGAGGCACTCCAAAACTTAGTAGGCAAGGGATGGCAATTTAGATTTCTGCAATTTAGATAAGTCTTATACAACGCAGGTGGGAAAGATCACGAAGCCCCTTTAAGCCAACTTCTGGAGAAAGGAGCCTTTCAGCTGGGGAAGTCTCTGGCTTCCCACGTGGTAAGGAGTTAGCTTAATTTGCATTCTCATTTGCATGAAAGCTCAGTGAGTCTCCTGTTTCAAAATAAAGAATAAAAAATAGAACTAGGGGTATAGCTCAGAGGTAGAATGCCCCTGAGTTCAATCCCCAGTACCGCAAAAAAAAAAAAAAAAAAAAAAAAAAAAGCAGATGGGAAGCAGCATGTAATGGCCCCACAGTCATCTCAGCTACTTGAGAGGCTGAAGCCAGAGGTCACAAGGTCAAGACCAGCCCGGACAGCTTAGTGAGGCCTGACTCAAAATTACAAGGGGAGGGGATGGAGCTCAGTGGTAGAACACCTCTGGACCCAGTACTGGGGAAGGGGAGAATGACAAAAACCACAGATGGGAAATTCTCTGTATGGACTTAATTCAGGGAAGTACCTACTTCTATTTTGGGATTTTCACATAGTTTCATTTGATTCAACTTTGAGGGAGGGGCATTGCTTGGGGCCCAGTGACTCTGAGATGGATCGATCACATCCTTTTGTTTGTTTTTATTTTGAAACAGAGTCTAAGTTGCCCAGGCTGGCCTCAAACCTGCGATCCTCCTGTCTCAGCCTCCCGAGTACTGGGATTAGGGGTGGGTGCCATTTGAAGTAAAACACACAGCCTGGCCCACCGTGCTCTGCTTCTGCTCTGAGCAGAGAAGGCTGCAGTGACCGCTGGAGTGACCAGAGCCTGGGGTCTGTTTTCAGTCCCGCCTCCAACTCTAGGCAGGTCTTGGTGACTCCACCTTGGACTTTGTCTGTTACCGGGCTGGCGGGCACACAGCCGGCACAGCATTCCCCGTTGCCACAGGCCAGAGGCTCCAGAGTAGGCAAGGGATGGCAATTTAGATTTCTGCAATTTAGATAAGTCTTATACAACACAGGTGGGAAAGATCACGAAGCCCCTTTAAGCCAACTTCTGGAGAAAGGAGCCTTTCAGCTGGGGAAGTCTCTGGCTTCCCACGTGGTAAGGAGTTAGCTTAATTTGCATTCTCATTTGCATGAAAGCTCAGTGAGTCTCCGTTTACAACCTTGGCCAGGGAGTGAGCATGCTGACTCCTACATTACCTGTGACCCCATGAGCAAGCCGCAAAGTAGTTTCTGTGATTCCCCTGTCATGAAACCGAGGCTCATAGTTTTAGGGCAGGGTTCCACTGCCAAGAAGTGAGAGCCAACTTTAATTCTTAGCTTCAAATCCAGCACTCTTTCCACGGTTCCATCCTGCCTGCAGTCTCGAGGTGCACATAGAGGTTTGGGCAGCCAGGACCGATGGGGTTCAGGGAGAAGAGGCTGAAGCAGAGATGAAGGAGAAGGCAGAGGGACTGCGTGCACATGCGCATGTATGTGAAAGAGTGCTTATCCCTTCAATAAGAGGATTCCAAGTCTACTACATTTCAGACACTAGTGATGACGTGGCGCATCAGGCAACAAGTGCCCCCCCCCCCCGCCTTTGTTTTACAGTGCTGGGGATGGAACCCAGGGCTCATGCATGCCAGACAGGTGTTTTACCACTGAGCTACATCCCCAGCCCAAACAGAATCCATTAACTCAATCAATCCTCACAACCATCCTATGAGAAGGGAAAAGTTATCGTCTGCATCTTACATATGGAGAAGCAGCACAGAGTGGTGAAGTACTTTCCTCACGGTCACACAGCTGGTCAGCGGTGGAGTTGGGAGATGCCATCTGGACCCATCGTTCATGGATCTGGCATTACCGCTCTTGGGTCAGGAGACCATGGCCATCTGCTGTTCATGCTCCTGGCTTCATAGATACAGGCAATGGTGTGTGTACCTGTTGCGCATGTGTACACGTGTACATGTCCAGGCGTTCGTGTACACGAGTGCTTGAGTGCTTGCACACGTGCATATGCATCTCATGGAGATAAGATGCTTGGTAGTATAAGGACATATGTGAGCCTGTACATGTGTTCAACTGCGTGCCTTTGTGTGTGTGGTTCCATGAGAAGTGGGGCCACCTCATCCCAGGTCAGTCCTGGGAAGCCGGAGTTACACAGAGGGAGAGGGGTAGACTTTGGGTAGCATTCCCTGGATCTGAGGGAAGGGGGCTTCCCAGCTGCCAGGAGACAATAATAACAGATCAGCAAATCCCAAGTGTAAATAGAGCAGTCAGGCCTGAGAATGGACACTCATTACCCAGATACAAGCTGCACTGCGGCCTTGATATGACTACTGGAGTGGAACTCAAAGCGCCCACCCCTTCTACCGTCTGCTTAGCACTGGCATCCTCTCCTGAGAAGGCCCCACTCCCCACCTGGGGGCTGTCCTTGGCTGAGAGGCTCAGAGTCTTCCACACCCAGGAAGAGAGAGACCCGGAGGTCCTGGGGTCCTATGCTCTGAGAACAGAACCCCAAAGGCTGGACACAGACACCAGTGACTCAGATGACTGGCTCTGGCTCCAGCTTTGAAAGGACTTGCAGTATCACTCTGGGCAAATCACCCAACTTAGCTGAATCTATTTCTTCTTCTATCCAAAGGAAATAGCCATATGGTCTGGTATTAGAGAGTCTGGGCTTTAAAGTCAAGAAGGGCCGAAAGTTGAACCCCACCCATACCACTCTTGACTTAGGGCATCTCGGGCAAGTTTCTTCCCCATTTTAAGCCTCAACTTCTTCATCTGTGAAGTGGGTATAATAATGCCTATCACATGGGGTTATTGTGAGGAAATAATAAAATATTTGTTATTTTAATTGGTGAATTTAATTCATTCACATTTATTATGATTACATTATTATACCATAGATAAAAAATGTATATCATCAAACTAGGTGTGGTATATGCCTGTAATCCCAGTACTTGGGAGGCTGAGACAGGAGGATTACAGGTTCAAGGACAGCCTTAGCAACTTAGTGAGACCCTGTTCCAAAAAATAAAAATAAAATAGGAATAAGGGTATAGCTTAGAGGTAGAATGGCTCTAGGTTCAACCTCCAGTACCAAAAAGATTTTATATATATGTACTTTATGTGTGTGTATATATCAGAATATATATATTTTCAATATCAGATATCTCTATCCATCTCAAATACTTATATCAGTCTATGTATCTATTTTATACATGTTTATATAATTATGTGGCTGGACACTTTCTTACCTCATGGTTTGTGTTGTCTATCAGGTTTCCTTCTTTCCCACAGAGGTTGTATTAGTTATCAATTACTCTAGAACTTAGTGAGTTAACACAATAAACATTTAGTCTCACAGGGTTCCATGGGTCAGGAGTGACTTACCCGGGTGGCTCTGGTGGACGTCTCACGAGGTTGCAGTCACGATGCAGCCATCTGCACACTGACTGGGGCTGGAGGATCCCATCCCCATGGTGACGCCTCATTTTTCCCTCTGTGGATCTCTCCATAGGCCTGCCTAAGTGACCCCCTGATGTGGCGGCTTCCCTTGGAGCAAATGATCTAAGGGAGCAGGAGGAGGCTCCGTGCCTCCTCAGAAGTCACAAAGGCTCACGTCTGCACTTGCTCCTGAGTTGGACTGAATGAGAATGTGTGTGCATCACAGCCTGGGTCCTGGGAGAGCTTCACTATCCCAGGGCCCCCAGTGCTTAGCACGGTGCCTGGCAGAAGGCAGGTGTCGGCAATCAGGAGGGCAAGACGGGGAACATGAGAGCAAAACCCCGTCACTGTAGCAGAGCTACTTCCTAGAGGCCAGTGGGAGCTACGTGCCAGCCAGCAGCGCCCACCCTTGCCACCACCCAGGCCGTGGCTGGCCTGGGGCTGAGCTGTGAAAAGCCAGGCACCCTTGCCTTCTCTGAGGCAGAGAGAAAAGTCTAGACCAACGGCATTTTCAGGCCTGTCTCATCCTAACTTTACATTGATCAGTAATTAAACGCAGCCTTCAATTACTATAGTGTTTGGCGAGGCACCAGGCTTGTGTGAAACCTTGCAGTAAACATCTGCTTTATAAATTGCTTCTCAGTGCTTTGCACCAACAGGGCTCCTGGAGGGCTAAGGAGGGAGGAGAGGTTAAGGGAAGAGACAAAAAGAGAGGCGAAGGCCAGGCACGGGGGCGCACCCCTGTTCTCCCAGCAACTCAGGAAGCTGAGGCAGCGGAATTGCAAGTTTGAGACCAGCCTGAGCAATTTAGCATGACCCTGTCTCAGAATAAAATTTAAAAAAGGGCTGGGAGCCGGGCGTGGTGGCGCACGCTTGTAATCCCAGCATTCGGGAGGCTGAGACCAGAGGATCCGGGTTCGTGGCCAGCCTCAGCTACCTAGTGAGGCACTCTGCAACTTAGACTCGGTTTCAAAATAAATAATAAAAAATAGGGCTGGGGGTGTAGCTCGGAGGTAGAATGCCCCTGAGTTCAATCCCCAGTACCACAAAAAATAAAATAAAATAAAATAAAATAAAATAAAATAAAAAAGGGCTGGGGACATAGCTCAGTGGTAGTGTACCCCTGAGTTCACTCCCAGAACGGGAGAGAGACAGACAGACAGAGATGCGAGGCGGACAGGAGAGGAGGAGGAGATGTGTGGGGGTGGGGGGGGTGCACAAAGGACCCATTCATTCCTGGGGCACCCTCGCCACTCTCCGAGGCAGAGACCCAGAACTGAACCTGTGGCTGGGGATTCCTTGTCTCTTTGGGGGTTTTGTTAGGAGCTACCCATACATCTAACAAAAATGACGTCTGGGTGGCTTTTTATTTTTCCAGCACCCATAGCATTCCGCTCAGCTTCCTCTTCCATTTAATGACAGAAACATGCCTGGGTGGTGGCACATACTTGGAATCCCAGTACTGGGGAGGCTGAGACGAGAGGATCGCGGGTTTGTGGCCAGCCTCAGCAGCTTCATGGGGCCTTCTCAACTTACTGAGAGCCTGTTTCAAGATGAAAAATAAAATCAGGCTGAGGGTGTGGCTCAGAGGTGGAATGCCCCTGTGTTTAATCCCCAGTATCAAAACAAACAAACCAAAAAAACAAAAAGAGACGTGACGATTCGTTCACTACACCAGCAGCCTGCACAGAGGTGAGCCATTCTCTGGGGCTGCAGCGAAAGAGGGGTGTCTGTGGTTTCCCACCACAGGCCTGGAGCCTGCATCCTGAGCTGGAAATGGGCCCTTGTACCTGCTCTGTCTCTTTCGGGGCCTTGTTTAGGGAGGCGGCAGGCAAAGGGACCCCCAGGACAGAGGTGGGAGGGGTGGGGCGGGGCTCTGGCTCTGCTCCTAGGAGTCTTGGGGCAGGTGCCTTTGCTTCTCTGGCCTGTGTCTGGGGAGGAGGCCGGGGAGTTGGGGTGCAGGGAAGCAGAGCAGGTGAGAAGGAACACTGTGGTCAGACAGGCCGCTCTGAACCTCAGGCTTCTGATCAGAAAGAAAAGGCAGGAGCAGCACCTGGCAGAACTCGCCGAGGATGGGCAGCAGCTGTGCTACCAGCGGCCGTCACAGAGGCCCGCCGCCCAGCAGCCAGCACAGAGGCTGGCGACTGTTATTCAGCACAGAAAGTGCTGCACAGAGACTTTCTGTGCCAGGCTGCTGGACCTTCCAGGGCTTACTGGACACCCCTTAGAGGCCCATGCTCTCCCCCCAGCCTGAAGCAGTCTCCCCGACACACAATCATTTAGTTGGTCTGCTGAGTGCTTCCCGTTTGTGCAGGGAGTGTTGACCGGGGTGGGGAGATAAAGGGGAGGACTTTTGGCCTCCAAACTGTCTGCCTGGCCCCCACCACCCCTTGACGAGATGAAATGGGATCACATGGTCGTGTCTCACCGGCCACTTCAGCATGGCCATCCTGCTGCCTGGGAGGTGGGGCGTGGCGCTCCCCCGTCAGTTAAGATGTGCAGCAATGTGAGTGCGACTGCCTTCCATCTCTACACCCCAAAATGCTGCCACGGTGCTCGAGGGCCTCCCGCCCGATCCCAGCCCTTAGCCCTGAGCGTTGACCCTGGGCCCCCTTACAGGTGAAGACAAGCCCGGAGGTGGTGGCACATGCAGGTAACCCCATACTTGGAAGACTGAGACAGGAGGACCGCTGGTTCGAGGACAGTCTCAGCAATGTAGTGAGGTTCTCAGCAACCCTGTTTCAAAACAATAAAAAGGGCTGGGGGTGTAGCTCAGCGGTAGAATGCCCCTGGTTCAATCCCAGTACCAAAAGAAATATCCCTTGTGAAATGAGCGCCTCTGAGTCAGTGCAGACTTGAGCCGAGTGCTGGGATCTCCCGAGAGCTCCGTGAACACTTGGTGAATGCGCAAATGAATGAGTGAGTGAATGAATGAGTGAATGAAGCCTTGCCTTCCTTCCACCCGTGGCGGGCATCCTATGCCGATGCTCCCCGTGTGATGGGTGGGGGGATGTGGGCTTGCTCTCCTGGCCACCCCACGCACGCAGCTCCCTGGCTCCCAGGCCGCTCTGGGGTTCCTTGGCCTGCCCGCCTTGCGGCCCCGAGCCTGTTCTCCACTGGGTCCTAAATCAGAGGCCAGCAGTTGCAGGGCGTTCACAGCAGGTGCCCCGCCATCTTGGGGTGTTTGTGGATGCAACTGGCATAGCAGAAATTTTGTTCTGGTGGCCCTGTAAGCCCGAGGTGGCACTTGTGCTCCAGCGAGTGTGAATGTGACCAAGTGTCAACAGTTTGCCCTAACCAGGTGTCAGGCATCAAGCACTCTCAGATGTGTCATCACATCTGCCCCTCCGAACCTTCCAGTGAGGTTGGTGCTAGGGAATGGAGGCTCAGAGAGGTCAAGCAACTTGCCTCAGGCCCCACAGCTGCTGAGTATTTCAACCCAGCCGGGCTTGCTCTGGAGTCTGGACAACTAAGCTGTACACTAGACACTTACTGTGCATTGGTGTTTTCTTGATACCGGGCAACCAAAACCAAATGCAGAAATAAATGGGATGCAGGGCTGATTCGTGACAGTGGCTGTCAACCCTAACTTCTGACTTCAAATGTTTCTGTCAAAGCACCTCCGTTTTCTTTGCTAGCTGGCTTTATAAATAAATATATCATTTAGCTCTGCATCAGTGGGAAGTGACAGAGAGCCTAAATGGCCGGAGCGTAACAGCTTCGGCAGCAAGGCTCTGGAGAGCGGGCTGGCTTCCGGCCTGTGTGGTTCAGGGGTTCCCTCCGGGCCTCACCAGGCTCCCTCGTGCACTCCGGTGGGTCTGCCTTTCACAGCACCCGCTTCATTCTTAGGCTTTGTCAGCTCCAGGCTTACCTCCCCCCCCACCCGAGGCTCAGTTCTAGGGGGAAAAGGACCTTTTCTTTATTTACTTTTATTTTTTTATTTTGAAACAGGATCTCACTAAGTTGCTGAGGCTAGCCTTGAACCTGCAATCCTCCTGTCTCACCCTCCCGAGTATTGGGATTCCAGGTGTGCACCACCACACCTGGCTGACCTCTTCTTTCTCCACTATATGCATGAAGTCAGAAGACTGATGGACCCCCAGTGGGCATGGTGGCCCCTGAGGCTCTCCCTGGGGCCGGAGGCTGCCTCAGGCCTTGGGGCCGTGTCACCTCTATACCAGAGAGAGGAAGAGAGCGGGGATGATGTAATTCCTCCAAAGGAAGGTCAGGTGTTGTCACCAAAATAGGGGACAGGATGCAAGACAGCCAAGTAGCCACTGGGTATAAATGTTGAGCTTCACATGCTCATAGAACATTCTAGCTCCTACTTTACACACGCTGGGTTTCTACCTAAGATTTCATTTCTAACTGAATTATATTCCTGAAAACCTAAGACCACTGGTATATGGAGTTCAAGTAGCTTTCGAGTGTGTGGCCAGGATGGGCGAGAACTCACCGCTGGGATGACTTCTGAGGGTTTGCCCCGCCCTCGAGGGGATAACAATGACCACAGCAGAGCTGTTCTCCTCGGCGTCCAATGCTGATGCAGAAGAAATAGGTGTTCAGGCAGAGGTGACGCGACTAATGTCATCCAGCTACTGAAGGAAAGACTGAGAGATAGAGCCATCTGACACCAAAGCCAGTATTTTGTGATTTAAAAAAATCCTTATTAGCCTGGCGTGGGTGGTGGTGCACACTTGTAATCCCAGTACTTGGGAGGCTGAGACAGGAGGATCCCAAGTTTGCAGCCAGCCTCAGCAACTTAGTGAGACCCTGTTTCAAAATAAAAGAATAAAATGGGGATGGTGGTATAGCTTGAAGGTAGAATGTCCCTGGGTTTCATCTCCAGTATCTCTCTCTCTCTTTCTCTCTCTCTCTCTCTCTCTCTCTCTCTCTCTCTCTCTCTCTCTCTCACACACACACACACACACACACACACATATCCTTATTGCATTCATTTGTTCATTTTGGTACTGGAGGTTGAAGCAGAGGTCTTGGCTTCCTAAGCACTGGGATTATGGGCATGCAGTATCATGAACGTCTGGCTCTTAATTTTTCTATAATGGACATGTTTTTACTTTTATAATAAGAATTTTAAAATATCAGCAAAAATGCTACAGAAAAAAGGAAGGTGAGTTAGTAGTAGTAGTAGTAATAGTGGTAACAATGACTGCCCTGATGATATGACTGCAACTATTACCACTATTACTATCACCACTATAATTTTTACTATTACTACTATTTCCTAATAGTAGGAAGAATAGTATTGGTAATAGTGGTAATTGCAGTAATAGTAAGAACAGCAACAGTGGTAGCAATAGTTACGGTAGTAATAGGGCAGTAGTAATAGTAGCAATAGTAGTAACAGTAGCAGTAAGGGTGGTAGTAGTAAGTAGCAATAGTGGTAATAGTAGTAACGATGATTATAGTAATCATAGCAAATGTAGCACTAGTGGTGGCAGTAATGTCGATAGTGGTAGAAACAGTAATGATTGTGTAACAATAGTGGTGATAGTGTCGGGTTTGGTGGCACATGCCTGTAATCCTAGTGCTTGGGAGGCTGAGACAGGAAGATGGCAGGTTTGAGGACAGCCTCAGCAACTTAGCAAATCCTGTTTTGAAATAAAAAATAAAAAGGGCTGGGGGTATAGCTCAGAGGTAGAATGCCCACGGTCCAATCCCTAGTACCACACACACACATACACCCAAAATAGTGGTGATAGTAATAGTTGCAGTAGAAACTCGTGATAGTAATAATAATTATTATAGTAGTCTAGTGTGGTGGTGTACACCTGTAATCCTAGTACTTGGGAAGCTGAGACAGGTCAGCCTCAGCAATTTAGTGAGACCATCTGCAATTTAATGAGACCCTGTTTTAAAATAAAAAGACAAAATAGGCCTGAGGATGTAGCTCAGAAGCAGAACGCTCCTGGGTTCAATCCCCAGTACCCCCCCCCCCACACACACAAATAATTCTTATAGTAGTGGTAGTGGCGATAGTAATAATACTTATGATAGTGGAGTGGTGATAGTAATAATACTTATGATAGTGGAGTGGCGATAGTAATAATACTTACGGTAGTGGTGGTGCTGGTGGTGACAGTAATAGGGTAGTCCTAACGGTAGCTGCCATGGTGGTCGTGGTAGCGGCAGTAGTGGTCGCAGTAACAGCAACAGTAGCAGGCGTGGTTTGGTAGTGGTGGGAGTAACAGTGCTGACGTGGTAGGAATAGCCTCAGTGGTAACAGTAGTGGCATCAGCAGTGGGGATGGCCACAGTGATAATAACAGTGGGGGTCGTAATGGTCATTATTAGGGCAGTAATGATGGCGATATTAAGAGTGGTGGCAGCAACAGTAATAGCAGTGGCAGTTTGGACCCCACGTGTGGGGTCACTGGAGGTCAGGGAGGGGTGAGACTGGAGCACTGGGCAGCTGGCTCATGTGGACACCTGGTGGGGAGCCCTGCCCTGGCTCCTGGTGGAGGGGCCTGTGAGTGCTGGGCTGGTTCCCGATCTCCTCTCAGATCAGAGAGTGGTGTACTTCCAGAACATCCCAGCATCTCTTCAAGAACTGGAGTCAGTAGTCAGCTCCCGTCATGGCTGCTGAGTAGACAGAGAGACGGTGAGGGACAGGCCTCTCAGTGCTTTCCCAACACCCACAGGACCTTAGACGCCCCGTCCCCGACTCGGAGAATGCTCACTCAGGTGGGGGGTGAAGGTGATGCTTGTAATCCCAGTACTTGGGAGGCTGAGATAGGAGGATCCCAGGTTTGAGGCTAGCCTCAGCAACTTAGGGAGACTTTCAGCAACCTAGTGAGACCCTGTTTCAAAATAAAAAATAAAATAAAGCTGGGGGTATAGCTCGGAGGTAGAATGCCCGTGGATTCATCCCCCCAGTTACGAAGAAAAGAAAAAAGAATGTTCAGCAGTCAAAATTATTTTCATCTTTCTTTTGTTCTATCTACTCATCCACTACCCATCCACCTATACACTCACACATCCACCCAGCTACCTATCTACCTATACACCACACATCCACCCAGCTACCTATCTACCTATACACCACACATCCACCCAACTACCTATCCACCTACACACCACACATCCACCCAACTCCCCACCTATCAATCTACCCATTCTTCTGTTTTTCTATTTTATTGTATGAAGATTCTTGATTGAAGCCAGGCGCAGTGGCACACTCCTGTAACCCCAGTACATGGGACACTGAGATAGGAGGATCACAAGTTTGAGGCCAGCCTTGGCAACTTAGAAATACTGTGTTTCAAAACAAAAAAATAAAAATGGATAGAGTGTAGCTTAGTGGTAGGGCAACTCTGGGTTCAATCCTCAGTGCCACCAAAAAAAAAAAAAAATGTTTGATTGGGGTTCATTGAATGTTTTCTGGGCATTGAAATTTTGTGTGATTTGTTTGCCCTAATCTTTGCACTTTTCCGTTTTGCTTGGATTTTTTTTTATACTACACACCTATCATTTATGTTTGTATAAAAACAGTATGTTCATAAAAACACAAGCATTTCAAAATAGAAAGGACACCCACGATTTGGGAATGTTTACTTTGGTAGAAGCCACATGTAAGAAGCCTGCCTACTTTGACTGCCATGTTGTAAGGGAGCCCAAGCTGGGAAAGCGGAAAGGCTGGGTGGAGAGGTGGGGCATGTCCTACTCCAGCCACCATCTGCCATTGAGCCCACGCATCAGATGAATGAGTCAAAGAGCATTTCAGCCCCAGCATATGCAACTTAGATAAGAAAAAAGGAACCCATCTACCCATAAGCTACCTAGTCAGCTTCAGGATGGAGAGAGAGTCTAGGACAGGTTCCTCACTGCTCCTGCCAGATTGAATGGCCAGACGGGGACCTCAGACATATTTCTAGTCATTCAATCCACCCCAAATTAGAATCCATCATCAAGGAGCAAATATAAAACTATCTGAAGCTGAGTGTGGTGGCACATGCTTGTAATCCCAGCATTTGAGAGGCTGAGACAGGAGGATCCGGGTTTGCGGCCAGCCTCAGCTACCTAGTGAGGCCCTCTGCAACTTAGTGAGATCCTGTTTCAAAATAAAGAATTTTAAAAAATAGGGCTTGGGGTATAGCTCAGAGGTAGAATGCCCCTGAGTTCAATCCCCAGTACCGCAACAAAACAAAATAAACAACAACAACAACAAAAAAAACTATCTGTGCTGTGCCCTATGTAAATTCCTACCCCACAAAATGGTGATTATAAAGCTGTGGGGCCAGTGGTGCATTCCTGTAATCCTAGTAGTTGGGAGGCTGAGACAGGAGGATTGCAGGTTCAAGGACAGCCTCAGCAAATAGTGAAATGCTCAACAGTCTAGCAAGACCCTGTTTCAAAATAAAAATAAAATAGAGCTGAGGGTGTACCTCAGAAGTAGAATGTCCCTGGGTTCAATCCCCAGTACCACATGCAAAAAAAAAAATGGTGAATATAATAAAAGGTTTTATTTAAACACATGCATACACTTAAGACCCAGAAGTGAATTGCGGTTCTGCCATGGATTTGTATATGAATGTGGGCGAGTTCCTTCTCCTTTTGAGTCTATCAGGTCAGGAGCTTGGGGCCATTAGTGACCAAACTGATGATTTTCCCAGATTTCTTTTCCACCACATCAGGAAGGCAGCATGATGAGGTGGTATCAACCTGGACTTTGAGGTCAGAGTCCCAAGTTTAAGTCTTAGCTCTGGTGTGGATGGGCATATGACTTCAATCCCCAATGCAATGCTTGGCTTTTTCCCCTCCTCCTCCTCCTTCCCAATTTTGCTTTCCTATATTGCTGAAAAATGTGTGGTTAGATGTCACCACCAACAGAACTGGGCTAACACTGCACAATTTATATTGCTGTCTTCAAATACTTTTAATGGTTCAGGCTTATTTTGACAATAGTAAAAACAAACAAACAACTTATGCCTCTTCAATGGTGTTAGTGGGAGTAAATGCCCCCTCCTCCCGTATGTTAAGCTTGGATTCTCCAACTACTCCTTGAGGAACTCCAAGGTGAGTCTGGAGGTCAGAGCCCTCGTAGGCAGTCTGTGTCCCAACCATTAGCCTGGACCTGGGCGAGGTAAAGACCTTGGCAGGGGCATCTCGCTGTAGCCTGCGAGTGCATGCATGTACACACACACACACACACACACACACACACACACACACACACACCCCTTGTCTGATTAGAGTCAAAAAGGGAAGAGCCAGATTAAATATGCGTTGATCCTGCCAGCTTGCACTCTTGTCTATTTCTCATAAATAAGACACGAGCCCTGTTTTCTACCCCTACCCTAGCAGGCGCGCACATGCACACACACACACACACACACTTCCTGGGGGTGATATTTATTATATGCAAATCAGAAGCTGACTGAGAGAAACAGTCACCTGTTTATCAGATGACGTGTGGATCAGGCGAGCCATAGCTCTGGAGGAAGCTGACACAGGTCTGCATCTGGATTCGCCATCTCTGAATAAGTCAAGGTCCTGGGACAGCTGGCGCTGGGGTCCTTGGACGGGGACCTCTGCCTGCAGCCTTGGCCGTGTGGCCTGGGGAGGACACCGCAGGCAGTGACAACCAGCAGGGGAAGGACGCGCTGTACCTGCCGAGGTCTGAGCCCGGGCAGCTGTTTGCAGAGTGAGGCAGCAGGTGGACCTGATTCAAATGCAGCGCCTGCTGCTCCGGGCTGGGTGACCTTGAGCCTGCTCATGCACATCTCTGGGCCTCTGTTCCTCATCCGCCAAAGGAAGACAACGCGTGATTCCACCGTCAGAATGTCGGAACGCAAGACAACGGGGTGGCTGGAGCAGCGAGCTTTAGCGTCCCTGTGGGCTCTTCCCCCGCCTCACCCCACATCTGATGGGGGGCCTAGACCTGCCGCTTCTCCTCCAAAACACATCTTGAGGGTGAACACTGCTGGCCACCCTGGACTTGTCCATGAATTCCACATCCTTGTCATGCCGAGGCTGGGATCTAGTCATTCCTGGCACACTGAGTCTCTTGCAACAACCCGCCCTCTCCCTAGGGTGACAGCCCTCCACACACTGTTCCCCAGCTCAGAAGCCTGCGAAGACTCTTCAGTTCCCTGACAAGAGATCCGCTTTCCCCTCTCCAGCGTACCTGGTTCGGGCCCACCAGCCGCATGGCTGTCTCCACAGACTCTAACCCGGCCTGTCCTGCCCCCAGCCTGTCCCTTGCAGTGCCCTCTGCCTGAAACCTTCTGCCCTGAGCGCCTTTTTCATGACTTCGCTCAAGTGTCACCTACGCAGGGAAACCACGTCATCTAAATTGGGTTCTCTGCCGGCTCTTTACCCTCTTGAGGAACCTTGTCAGCTTCTTCTGTGCTACAGACCCTGACGTACCGTGTGCTGTTTATTTGGGTTTACGAGCTACGATGTTTCTCCAGCAGACCGCAAGCTTTGCTGAGCGGGGCCAGGGCTGTCTGGCTCACCGGGTGGCCCTGGGGACTGGGCGCAGGTAGCTGCTTTGCGGATCTTCTTCAAGAGACTGACCAGCCCCTGTGTGCAGCTCCAGGGGGTATGGGGCAGGGCCGGGGCAGGTGCTCCGGATCCAGGGCTGTGTGCCCCAGACAAGGAAGCCAGACGCCTGGCTTCTGCCCCACCCCCCCGCCAATGCTCCCTGCCAATTCCAGGGCCCCCCAAGGAATGCTTCCCTGCCTCTCCCTAATGGCCTGACATACAAGGTCCCAGTGACAAAGCTCTCTGATAAAAGATGCAAAACTAACATCTGGCAGTTAATTAATAAAGAGCAGCGGTGTCTGGCTGGGCGAGTTGTGTGCCGACGTTGGCATTTCCAGGCCCGTCCCAGGAGATGCTGAGGCTGGCTTTGAACACGGGGTGAAGATGGACTTGGAGCAGGCCCTGCTGATGAGGCTCCCTCAGGGCAAGACACCCCGTCCCCTCTTTGGGGGGCTGACGGTCTGTCCTCCACCACAGGGACATGGGTGGTGGGAGGAGGAATCTTATTTATTAAATGCCTGTTATGTGAGGCGTGGTGGTGCATGCCTGTAATCCCAGTACTTGGGAGGCTGAGACATGAGGATTGCAGGTTTGAGGACAGCCTCAGGAAGTAGTGTGACCCATCAACCTAGCAAGACCCTGTTTCAAAATAAAAATTAAAAAACTGGGCTAGGGGTGTAGCTCAGAGTTAGAATGTCCCTGGGTTCAATCCCTAGCACCACAGAAAATTAGAAAAAAATAAATGCCTACTATGTGCTGTGCTTTCATCCCATTTACTCCTTCTAGATGCCTTGAGAAGGGAATATCTCGATTCCCATTTGCATTCGAGGAAACTGAGGCTCAGCTGCCTGCCCCTTCCACCTCATCAGGAAGCAGAGGCACTGGGCAGTGACAGCTGGGGAGTCGTCAGGGTCCCATGCCACAAACACCTGCTCCAAGGCCCAGTGCTACCGGGCAGCTGTGTCAGGTGGGGTTCGGGAGTCTGTATTTGTAATGAGAGCCCCCTTCATCTCTGCAGAGGTAGCTGACCTTGAAAAACATGGTCTTGTGAACACCATCAAACATTTACTTAGCACCTACTATACGCCAGGTCCCAGGATCATCCTAATAATACTATGAGGCAGGAAGGATGGAAGTCTTCACTGATGTCCAGAGAGGGGAAGTGACTTGATCGGGCCACACAGCAATGCCAGCAGGCTGCCACCCAGGTCCTTTGGCCAGCTCTGTTCCAATGCTTCCTAGCTGTCTCCAGGGCCCTTTGGAAAGGCCACTAAATACTTATAGAGCGAATGCTTGAATGACCAGTGAGGGTGGGCGCTGCGGCAAGCCTGCCCCAGCCTCAGCAGCTGGGGGCCAGGTGACCACCGGTGAGCAGGGTCGTGGATCTGCCTCCCCAAGTCTCTTGGGCTGGGTAAGTGGCTCTGAGGCCCTGTTGGAGGAACAGGGAAGTGGCAGCCAGCACCTCCCGGAATGCAGCGATGGTGCAGTTGGGAGTGGTGCCTGAGACTCAGGAGAGAGACAGACAGACGGAGACTTGGAATCTAGCCCCTCTCTCTCTGGGGGGGCTGTGTAGGTCTCACTTGAGGGACCTCCCAGGGCCATGGCCATGGGGAAGCAGGGTGCTGGCTGTGGCAGTGTGGATGTAGCCCAGAGGTACTCCCCAACCCCAGAGCCTGGGGTCTCACAGCTATGGGACACAGAAACTAGTTTCCTCACCTCTTGGGGCCTCAATTTACCCTTTGTCCCTCCTCACAGGATTGTTAGGACAACTAAATTATCTAAAATGCTTAGCTCAACCAGGTGTGATGGCACACACCTGTAATCTCACTACTCAGGAGGCTGAGATGGGAGAATTGCAGGTTCAAGGCCAGCCTCAGCCATTTAGTGAGACATTGTTTCAAAACAGAAAATAAACAAGGGCTGGGGGTATAGCTTGGAGGTAGAACCCCCCTGGGTTCAATCCTCAGCACAAGTAAGTAAGTAAATAAGTAAGTAAAAATAAAACATAAAATGCCTAGCACAAGCCTTGTATTCCCGCTGCTATTGCCATCCTTGTTTTGACAGCTTGTAATTGCAGGCTGCTTACACATTTGGGAGTTTCCTGTCCCAACTGAGCCCAGCATGGCCTCCGGGCTCCCAGAGGCTCCTTGCTTGTGACAGCAGGATGGCCTGGTTATCGCCTGGGAGGGGGCGCCAGCCAGCTCAGAGTCCCGCACATAATCCAATTGTTACCGACTGGCGACTGGCGCTTGACTCTGTCCACAGACATGAGAATGCTCCCAGCCCTGCTGGGCCGCCCAGGAGACCTCCAGGGCCCAGAGGGCTGCCCTCAGGCAGGGCTTGGCTGTGGACCTGGCAGAGGGTTCCTGACTCTGGCACGGCTGGCTGGGCCGTCTTGGCCAGGCCCCGGCACTGCTGGGTTTAGACTGCAGTTCTCATTCAGCCCCTACAGCTGCAACCAGGGGAGGAGGAGAGTGGCAAGGAGGGAGAGAAAGGGGTTCAACCGGGGTTCACTTAGACCTCTCTCCATTTCCCTACCACAGCCACCTCCCTACTGACCCATCTCAGTCCCAGTTACGCTGGGGCAAGACGTCTCTACTACTAAGCACAGGCGCTCCCCAGCTAACCAAGGTTCCATTTACAATTTCTGACTTTACTGAGGCCCTCCGCAACTTAGTGAGACCCTGTTTCAAAATAAAGAATAAAAAATAGGGCTGGGGGTATAGCTCGGAGGTAGAATACTCCTGAGTTCAATCCCTAGTACCGCAAAAAAAAAAAAAAAAAAAAAATTTCTGACTTTACAAAGGTGCTCAGCATAGACATCTGTTTTCCATTCTTAGTATTCACTACATAACACAAGATATCCAACAGGTTATTTGTTTATTTTTAAACAGGGCATTGGTAAATTGCTGAGCCTATTTTCGAATCTGTGATCCTCCTGTCTCAGCCTCTCAAGTGCTGGGATTATAAGCATGTACCACCATGCCTGGCCTCAATGTTTTACTATAAAGTAGGCTTTGTGTTTGATGGTTTTGCCCAGCTGTAGGCTGACTATGTGCCCCAAGTGTGTTTGCGGCGATAGAGGCTAGGCTGGGGTATTTGCTAGACCAGGTGTATGCATTTTCTTTCTTTTTTTTTTTTTTTTTTTTTTTTTGCGGTACTGGGGATTGAACTCAGGAGCGTTCTACCTCCGAGCTATACCCCTAGCCCTATTTTTTATTCTTTATTTTGAAACAGGGTCTCACTAAGTTGCAGAGGGCCTCACTAGGTAGCTGAGGCTGGCCACGAACCCGGATCCTCCAGTCTCAGCCTCCCGAATGCTGGGATTACAAGCGTGTGCCACCACACCCGGCTTGCATTTTCAACTTAACAATATGCTCAACTTAAGATGGGCTCGTGGGGGCTTGGCCTAGTACACATCAAGGTACTAACAGTACTGCCTACAAGATCCTTGAGTTGGCTCCAATTCTGAGCTGGGTAAACTGAGGCTCAGGGAGGGAAGGTAAAATATTCACAGCCAGAAAGTATCAGTTTTTGGACTGGAACCTAGGTTTGTATGACTTATTTTTGTTGTTGTTACTGAGGATGAAACCCAGGTACATTCTACCTCCAAACTATGCCTCCAGCCCTATTTATTTTTGGTCCTGGGGATTGAACCTGGGGGCATTCTCTCTCTGAGCTATGCCACCAACTCTATTTTATTTTATTTTTTATTTTGAAACAGGGTCTCACTATGTTGCTGAAGGTCTTGCTAAATTGATGTGGCTGACCTCAAACCTGTGATTTTCCTGTCTCAGCCTCCCAAGTACTGGGGTTACAGGCATGTGCTACTATGCCCCTCCCGCTATTTGTGATATTGAGATTGAACCCAGGGGCATTCTATGTCTAGGCTACATCCCCAGTCCTTTTTATTTTTTGTTTTGATACAGGGTCTTGTTAAGTTGCTGTGGCTGACCTCAAACCTGTGATCCTCCTGTCTCAGCCTTCCAAGTACTGAGATTACAGGCCTGCACCACCACACCTGGCTTGGCCCCTTTTTATTTTGAAACAAGATCTTGCTAAGTTGCCGAAGGTCTGGCTAAGTTTCTGAGACTGGCCTTGAACCTGCATCCTCCTGTCTCAGCCTCCCAAATATTGGCATCACAGGCTTGTGCCTCTGTTCCCCGCTTCTGTTGGACTTTCAAACCCTCCTTCCTACTGTCTCCTCCTGCCTTCTTCCCTCACCTTCCCAGGGCCTGAACCAGAGAGAGAGGGGGACCTCTCCCACGAGTGCTTGCACCCCCCTTTCTCCCTCCTCCTCACCTTTTCTTCAGTCCTGCCCTGAGCAATCAGCTTCTTCAGATATGATTTGGGATTCTAATGAACGGAGTGATTTGGCATTTAAATAATTATCCACTCTCTGTTAGTGCTGCTGAGTCGGGAGAAATTTCCGCATCTTATTTATGAAGCCAGCTTTCCCCTCCTCGGGTGGCGGTTGCCCGCGCCCTTCCCAGCGCTCCCCCCAAATGCCTTCCTGGCTCCAGCTTCCAGCAGCGCCCCCCCAACCCAGCAGCCCCTGAGTGCCTATTAACAACCTTTCCCTTCCCTTTTAGCACCGTTCACGCCCCTTTTTATCTTTACATTTCAATATCATTACAAATCCTAGTGTTATTCAAATTGCATCAATTATTCAATTTCTCCTCCGGGAGTGGAGGCAGCAGCTTCTCAGTGGCTGATCAGGAAAAAAGCGAAGGCCTCTCCCACTCGGGTTCAGAAATCACAGGGATCCGACTTCATTCCATTAACCTGGGCTTTTTAGCTGCTGCAAACTGCAGAATTTTTTTTTTTTTTTACATTTTATTTTATTTTTTTATTAATCGATGCATTGTAATCATACATCTTTGTTAGGTACAAGCTAATAAAGGCATATATGCACACATTTCTCATTTAGCCCCTTCCCCAATTCCCACCCCTCACTCTTCCTCCTTCTCAAGTTCAGTTTAGTGATTGACCTTGATATATTTGTGAAAGTACATCATGTGCATTAGGGTGCCCCCCCACCCCACCCCTGTCCATCCCCTTTGGTTAAGTCAAGGTCTTTGCTTATCTAGGGTTTCTCCTTTTTCATCTGGAGTCCCTCTTATGCCCCATCTTCTCCCTAGCATCCACATATTAGAGAGAACATATGCTTTTTTACTCTTTGTGACTGACTAATCTCACTTATCATAATGTTTTCCAGTTGCATCCATTTTTCTGCAAATAACATGTTTTTGTTCTTCTTTATGGCTGAGTAAAATTCCATTGTGTACATATCCCATAGTTTTGTAATCCATTCATCTGTCAATGGACATATTGGCTGTTTCCATAGTTTGGCAATTGTGAATTGTGCAGCTATAAACATAGATACACATGCGTCGATCTGATAGTTTGGCTTCCTTTCTTTTGGGTAGATACCCAGAAGTGGTATTGCTGGATCATATGGTAGGTTCATTCCCATTCATCTGAGGATCCTCCATACTGTTTTCCAAAGTGGTTGCACTAATTTGCAATCCCATCAGCAATGTATTAGGGTTCCCACTTCTCCACACCCTCGCCAGCATTTATTGTTGTTCATGTTTTTTATGATTGCCATTCTGATTGGAGTTAGATGAAATCTCAAGGTAGTTTTGATTTGCATCTCTCTGATTGCTAACGATGTTGAACATTTCCTCATACATCTATTGGTCATTTGTATTTCTTCTTTTGTGAGGTGTCTATTTAGATCTTTTGCCCATTTTTTTTTTTTTTTTTGTGGTACTGGGGATTGAACTCAGGGGCATTCTACCTCCGAGCTATACCCCCAGCCCTATTTTTTATTCTTTATTTTGAAACCGAGTCTCACTAAGTTGCGGAGTGCCTTACTAGGTAGCTGAGCCTGGCCGCGAACCCGGATCCTGTGGTCTCAGTCTCCTGAATGCTGGGATTACAAGCATGCGCCACCACGCCCAGCTTTTGCCCATTTTTTGATTGGGTTATTTGTTTTCTTAGCTGTGATTTTCTTGAGTTCTCTGTATATCCTAGATATTAGTCCTCTATCAGAAGAGTAGCTGGCAAAAATTTTCTCCCACTCTGTGGGCTCTCTGTTGAGGTTCTTGATAGTTTCCTTTGCTACACAGAAGCTCTTCAGTTTGATGCAATTCCATGTATAGATCTTCCTTTGAGTTGCTTGTGCTTTTGGGGTCTTGTTGAGAAAGTTTTTACCTGTGCCTATGTGTTGAAGTGTTGGGCCTATGCCTTCTTCAAGTAGCTGCAAGGCCTTTGGCCTGACTTCCAGGTCTTTGATCCACCTTGAGTTGACTCTTGTGCAGGGTGAGAAAGTGGGGTTTATTTCCATTTTCCTGCATATAGTTAACCAGTTTTGCCAACACCATTTGTTAAAGAGGCTATCTTTTTTCCATTGTATGTTTTTGGCTCCTTTGTCAAAGATCAGTTGACTATAAGCACGTGGGTCTGTTTCTGAATCCTCTATTTTGCTCCATTGGTCTATATATCTGTTTTTGTGCCAATACCACGCTGTTTTTATTACTGTGGCTTTGCAGAATTGATTAAAACACAGGCACAGTTTCCATCTGGTTTAGGGAGAAGGCCTGCTGCCGAGAAACACAGAAGGGATGGTTGGGAGATAGAATGCTTTGGCCTCCGGTGATACTCATTCCCTGAAGGTTTGTGGAGCTCCTGCAGTAATAGCAGCCACCATCATGGAGCGAGCTTCTCAAAGCAGATGGCTCCTGGAATTTTCACCACAACCTGGTGAGGTGGCTAGCATTAAACAGCCTCCTCCCCATTTGACAAAGGGGGAAACTGAGGCTCAGGGAAGAGGGGTCACTAGCCCAAGGCTGCACAGTCGTGGAGTCCAGCTTTGGCTTCAGAGCCCCAGCTCTGTGCCATTGTGATGTCAGTTACTGTTGTAAGATTTGGGGGACTGGAAGGAGTAGAAAGGAAGAGAATTAACACTTCCCACTGGGCTCAGTTTTGAAGAGTCGTTTGAGAAACAGTACACATCGCATTCTAAGAAAAGCCCGTCTCTTTTCCTAAGTTACTGATTGTTTCTCAGCTTATAGACTCTACAAATCATATAATGGTCACATTTTTCTCTTTGCTTTGGCTGCCAGGAAACTCTGAGCCCATGTACAGCCCACTGGTGGGATCCATAAAGTACCGTATACTACCAAACCATCATCCTGGTCCCCGCCTCTAGGTAATTCCAGCGTTAGTATTGGGGTATATGTTTGTAAGCTACTTCTAAATCTTTTTGAAATGAGGTCAGATATAAATATCTTTTTAAATAACACTCATTATAAACTGGGCATTTTATACAAATTCTCATTCAACTTTGGTTAACACATTCATTCCCACTTTACAATCTGTAATGAAGCTGAGGCAGTCCCAGAGAGGCCAAGTGACTTCTCTAAGGACACACAGTAGGTGGCAGTACCAGGGTGGGAATGGAGTCCTCAGGCCTGCCTGGCCATCCCTTTCCCTGACGCAGGGGACACAGAGGCCAGGGAATGTGCTATCCCCTTGGGCCCCAATGTCCCTGTTCTGGGTCTTGATGTGGCAGAAAATGATCATAGGAAGCATTCGACCACATATCAGCAAGTAGGGCCCCCACCTTGCGGTGTGCCTTGTTTCTCCACCTCTGAAGCCCCATCCGGTGCTGGCCTCATGCCGCTCCTTTTCTGCCCGATTCCCTAGCATACAGCCATCATCCGAGCCTGTCCCACCTCTAAGTCACAGTGGCCATCCGAGGAGTTGTGTCACCTGGTTCCCAGGGTGTCCTGATGCTGCAGACAGGAGGAGGGAGCAGGGGCGAGGGAGGAGGCGGACCTGCACCTTGGTCCCTCCAGCTGCAGCCCTCTGCCCCTTCCTGACCAGAGAGCTCGGGTGCAGCCTGGTGTAGGAACATCTAGCTCCAAGCAGGCAGGTGGAGGCCGAAAGACTGAGGCGGGAGAGGCTTCCAGACTTGGGACAGAGAACATTGCCCCACGGGATAGGTACCTCTTTTACTGTGCATCTACTGTAGCTTTCTCTTCCACCAGAGGCTATAAACCAAACCTAGTGTTTTCCAAATTTGGAATTCATTTGTAACACTTCCGACGGGAAACTGCACCTGAGGTGGAACTAGGGTTCTCCAGAGCTGTTGGACTCCTCCTCCTCCCTCAGGCGGTGCGGTCTCCGCCCAGCCCTTGACCTTTGCCCAGCCCCTGAACAACTCCCGCCCACCGTGGAGCCTCAGGACCACCAGCACTTGGCCAGGAGGCATCATTAGCCTGTTTTAGGATGGGAAGACAGTGCCAGCTTTCGCATGTCACATCAAACCCAGGAGCTCAGGTACTTGCTCAAGAGCGCATGCCTGCAGCCCCTCGCCCCGCCCCCAACCTCCTTTTAGCTCCTAGAAAGTGTTTTGCCCCTTGGAGCCCGAGGGCCTTGGCCCAGGCTGTCGCCTTTACCTGGAAGGCTTTCTGCCCTGGTGTGCTCTGCTCTCCTGTTATATCCTCCTAGGACTGCCCATCAAAGACTCCAGCCCCTCCCACAGCCCTGTGGAGCACCATCATCACCACCTTCATTTTATAGAGGAGGACTCTGGGGCACAAGAGATGAAGTCACTTGCCCAAGGTCACACAGCTAGTTCTAATATTTTTACTTCTTGATCTTTATCTGTGAAGACTATGTCTTGGAGAATATGTCTTTTTGTTTGTTTGTTTTTGTGGTGCTAGGGATGGAACCCAGCCCCTCACACATGCTAGACAGGTGCTCTGCCACGGAGTTACACCCCAGCTCCAGAACCTGGTCTTGCTAAATATCTTTTAAATAAATGATGCAGGATGGTGGCTCCAAAGTGTACACCTATAATCCTGGGACTTGGGAGGCAGAGACAGGAGGATTGCAGGTTCAAGGCCAATCTTAGCAACTCAGCTGATTTTAACCATTTCAACTTCTACAGCTCAGTACAGTGGCACATGCCTGTAATCCCAGTACTTGGGAGACTGAGACAGGAGTACTGCAAGTTCAAGGCCAGCCTCAGTAAATTAGTGAGACTCTCAGTAACCTAGTGAGAGAGACCCTGTTTCAAAACAAAAAATAAAAACGGCTTGGGAGTATAGCCTGGAGGTAGAGGACCTTGGGTTCAAAACCCAGTACCACAAAAATAAAAAATTAAAATTAAAATATCAGAAGGGCTAGGGGTAGCCAGGGCTGGTGGCATGCATCCGTAATCCCAGAACTTGTGAGGCTGAGACAGGAGGATCACCGTTTGAGGCTAGCCTCACCAATTTAGTGAGACCTTCAGCAATTTAGCAAGACTCTGTTTCAAAGGTCTAGGGTAGCCAGGTGTGGTGGAACACACCTATAATCCCAGTACTTGGGAGGCTGAGATAGGAGGATCACAAGTTAGAGGCCAGCCTCAGAAACTGAGCAAGACCCTGTTTCAAAACAAATATAAAATAGAATACAGCTGGAGTATAGCTTGAAGGTATAGAACACCTCTGGGTTGAATACCCAGTACCAAAAAACAAAACAAAACAAAAAACAAACTCAAATTCTATACCCAAATCTGGAGGGTTTATGGCCTTCACCTCCCTACCCTACGATGGTCTCCACTCCCATTGGAGCCCCAGGTCAGCACTGAGTTCTGCCTCCCCACCCCCACCCCAAGAGTCCCCAGCAAGAAAGAGGAAAGCACAGGGACAGGACTCCACTCAGACGGCATTGCCCCTCTACCTGCAACCCCTACCCGCCTGCCGGCCCCCATCCTGTCCCGCGGTGGCCCCTGGGAAATTCCCAAGAGCCCCAGCCCCAGCCCCAGCCCCAGTGCCTTCCTGCTCACTGCCTCCCCTACACAGTTTAGGGGCAATGACATTCAGATAAATGGCTGCTGTCAGCCTGGCTGGTCCCACAGAAAGGCGTGTCGAGTGATGTATGGCCCTGGCGCCGGGAAGCCCAGGGCTGGCTGCGCAGGAGCTCCGAGGGCCTCCCACCCCCATCAGCGCTAACCCTGCCCACAGCTTGGCTTCGGGATCCCCTCTGCCCAGCCCTGGGGATGACTCCCCCGTCAGATGCAATTACTGGAGTCTTTAGTCACAGGCCTGAGGAGCCTGGCCCATGCCCTGCACCCTGGGCCTCAGCACTCGAGCCGGCCTGCTGGACCTCGGCAGGGCTCAGGCCAGTGCAGAGGGGCCGTCGGGAGGAGACCCAGCCCAGCCCAACCACCCAGGGGGCCCAGGAGGCCCTGTCACCCTGCCTTCCCATCGCTGGGTGACGCCAGAGGTTGGGCACACCTTGGCGCTGCTGCCCACTGGGGTCGCCAGGCCCCTGGCCCAGGAGGGCTGTCCAGACCCTTCTGCCCTCACACCTCAGGGGCACCAGAGTGCCTCCTCCTGCCCTTGCACTTCTGTCAGCTGCCAGCTCATTCACCAACTTCATGCTTATTTTTAATTAATTAATTAATTAATTAATTAATTAATTAATTAATTTTGTGATACTGGGGATTGAACCCAGGGGCATTCTACCTCTGAGCTACACCCCCAGCCTGAGCCCGATTTTTTATTCTTTATTTTGAAACAGGGTCTCACTAAGTTGTGGAGTGTGTCACTAGGTAGCTGAGGCTGGCTGTGAACCTGGATCCTCCAGTCTCAGCCTCCCAAGTGCTGGGATTACAAGTGTGCGCCACCACACCCGGTTTATTTTTTATTTTTAATTAATTAATTTATTTTGTGGTACTGGGGCTTGAACTTGGGGACATCCTGTATCTGAGCTATACCCCTAGCCCTATTTTATTTTGAAACAGGATCTCCCTATGTTGATGAGAGTCTCACTACTTGCTGAAGGTGTCCTCTAACTTGCAATCCTCCTGTCTCAGCCTCCCAAGGACTGGGATTACAAGCATGCACCACCACACCTGGCTTCTTTAAAATGGGATTCACAGTAATAGAAGCTATTGACCTATCACTGTACAAGTACTTTATATGCAGAAAAACTCCTGCCATATTATTAAAAATGGGGTTCAGAGTTTTCAAAGTGTATGAGGTTCATGGAATGACTGGGGAAGCCAATGGGGGCTCGCAGGGAACTGTTCCTCTTCTGTTCCAACAGGACCAGGTTTTACCTTCCATCCTTATAACGACCACCCCAAGGAGTGAGCATTACTCCATTTCACAGACAAGGCAGACTGAGGCCCAGAGAGTCGCACACACTTGCTCCAAGACTCAGCCAGCGAGTGGCACGGGATTTGGACCCAGGAGACAAATCTGGCTCCAGAGTCCCTGCTTCAGCCAGCGCTCATGACGCCCTGCAGAGCCGGGGTGGGGGCTCAGGTAGCTCATCCTCACCTGGGCTCCTGTGTCACCAGGTCTCTTGAGGATGTCCCTAGAGTCTCCCTGGTCCTCCTTGTCACCCTCCGTGACTCAGAAATAATATGACTAGGTGTATCTCTTCCTCCAGCTCCTATGGTAGGATCCAATAGCCTTCCGCATTTCCTGATTCCCATCTGTGGGAGATCCGCTTCCCACCTCTCCAGCACCCTGCTGGAGACCTCTTCCTGGCAGAGGTGAAGGGAAATCTATAAATTTAAGGCACATCCATAGCTTGAAACTTTCCAGGTTAAAAAAAACAAAACAAAACAAAACAAAGGAAAAGCCAGATGTAGGGCACACACTTGTAATCCTAGTACTTGGGAGGCTGAGACAGGAGGATCACAGATTCAAGACCAGCCTCAGCAACTTGGTGAGACCCTGTTTCAAAATAAAAAATAAAACAGGGCTGGGGGTGTAGCTCAGAGGTAGAATGCCCCTAGGTTCAATCCCCAGTCCCAATAAAAAAAGGAAAATTCACTAGGCATGTAAAGGAATAAGGATAAAAGTCCCTACATACCTTGTTCTTCCTATTTAATGATTTATTGAACACCTCCTGTGCACCCAGACTGTGCTAAAAGGAAGGAGAAAATGCTTTGAAACATTCTCAAGAGTTACCACATGCCTGGGAGAGAAAGATTTTCTTGGGGACTCTCCAGGTCAGACTCCACCCTGGACTCACGCTGAGTAGCTGACCCCTGCTGGGCCAGCAGAGGAGCGCCATCAGGGGGTTTGCCAAATAGCAAACAAGACCCACAAGGCTCCTGCTGTCACAAACCGCATTTTTTTGGGGGGGAGGGTACTGGGGATTGAACCCAGGGACATTTTACCTCTGAGCCACACCCCCAGTCCTATTTTTTATTCTTTATTTTGAAACAGGGTCTCACTAAGTTGCAGAGGGCCTATTAAGCAGCTGAGGCTGGCTGCGAACCCAGATCCTCCAGTCTCAGCCTCCCAAGTACTGGGATTACAAGTGTGCGCCATCACACCTGGCTACAAACTGCATTTCAATGGAGGCAGGTGACAATACACCGACAAGTAAGGAAGGGCCAGTGCAGGGCGCCTAAGAAAATGCAACAGGCTGATGTGAAGGAGGGTGGTGCAGGAGTCAGGAGGGAGCCCTGCGCTGAGAGGACCAGAGGGCTAACAGGAGGAAGAGAAGGGACTGCCCAGGGTCTGGGGTGACAGCCTTCCAGCAGAAGGGAAGTGCAAAGGCAAAGATCTTGAGAGAGAAAGAAACTAGGGGTGCCGAGAGAGGATTGGGGTGGCTGACTCAAGAACAGAGGGTGACTCTCGGCCAGTGATGAGGGTAAAAATAGCCAGGGATGAGCGACAGGAAGGTGACCAGCCTGGCACATCTGTTGGTACATGTATTAGTTTGCTTAGACAGCCATAACAAAATGCCACAGACTGGTTGGCTTATACAATAGAATTTTTTCTCTCTCTCCTAGCTGTGGAGGCTAGAAGACCAAGATGGAGGTGTTGGCAGGGTGGTTCCTTCTGCAGCCTGTCTCCTGGGCTTGTGGATGACCATCTGCTAGTGTGTGCCTCTGTGTCCTAATCTCTTTTTTATGAAGACACCAGCCATATTGGATTGGGGTCCATACCAATGACTTCACTTAACCCTTATTAGCTGTATTAATCCCCTTTTCGTTACTGTGACAAAACCCCTGAGGTAACCTAGAGAGAAGAAAGGCTTATTTTGGCTCATAGTCCCTGGTCACTCGGCCCTGTCGTTTGGGTCCTGTGGCAAGGCAGCACATCATGGCAGGAGACGTGGTAAAGCTGCTCACTCCTGGCAGCCCGGAGGTAAAAGAGAGCGAGGGAGGGACCAGGGCCCCAGCTTCCCGTCTAGGTCAGGCCCCGGTGACTTCACTTTCTCCAGTGAGGCCCCACTTCCCGAAGGGCTCGCCACCTCCCCCAGCGCCGTCGGCTGGGGGCACGCCTGCCACTTGTGAGCTTTTGGGCACATTGAAGGTCCAACACATGTCATTAGCTCTTGAAGGATTCTCTCCAATACGGTCACATTCTGAGGTCCGTGGGTCAGGACGTCCACATATGAATTTGAGGGTGGGGGGGACACGGCTCGGTGTACATCAGTGTCCCACCCGAGTCCCCTTACCCACAACACAGGGACATGCCTGAGTTAAGCCTGGGGCTACCAGCACCAGTGTCAATCCCCTGCCCTAACGCCACCCACCAGCCCGTTATCTGTTCTGCGCATGGCCTGCGTCCGTCAGGGTAATGGACTGTGCTTGCTCTAGCGGAGGTGGCCTCTGGCAGGGAAGATAGATGGGTGCTATTGTTTGATATGAATGCGTTAGGTGACATTCCTGATAAAGACCTCGCCAGCAGAGCCCCCGTGGAGGGAGAGGTGGAAGTAAGCAGAGCCACTGGGCCGGGCAGGCCGGCTTTCTAAACCTCTGAGTCCCGAGCCCCACCCCTAACACCCCTGCAGGCAGCAGTGGTCTCCCAGGGGAGCTGGCTGAGAGGCCCAACCCAGATCCAGTGGAATGGACTCCAGGCGGGGCCTGGAGTCTGCCTTGCCAACTCTCCTGAAAAATCTAACACAGGCTCAGAGAGGTTGATTCACTTTCCAGGGGCTGCAGAGCCAGGCTCTCAACCAACATTCTATCTACAGTTTTATAAGGTCACAACCTCAGACATCCCAGGGGCCCAAATGTGGTCCAGAGATGGGGGGTGCGAACAGGTTTGAATTCAGATGCCTGGTGTGAGTCGGGGCTCCTCTAAGAAGCACGGGGCAATCCAGACCACGCAGGTTGTGAGCCTCCTCAGCAAATGGGCCTCAGTTTCTCCGTGTGTAACAGGCAGAGCAGCAGTGGCTCTGTGTACACACTTGCAGTGCCCAGGGGCTGGGCAGGGAGGCTCCGCCATGTCTCCCCATGGGCCCGCGTGGCTGGCGCCTTGTGAGGGTGCGAGTGAACGGAAGGCAGACGCTGCCTGTCGGGTGGCACTCCTGGGGACCGCACGGGAGGTCCTAATGCAGACAAGTGACCCGCAGCCTTGGGAGGTCTGAGGAGAGAGGTCAGGTCCACCGGGGAGTGTGGGGAGGACGTCCCACAGAGGAGGAGGGTTTGAAGCAGACAGGTCTTCATGTACACAGGGTGCTGAGTGTAGGGGAGCCCACAAGAAAGTCAAGGCTCTCCCACTGCATCCACCCACCCACCCACCCATCCACCCACCCACCTACCCATCCTCCACCCACCCATCCTCCACCCACTCACCCATCCACTCCTCCACCCATCCACCCATCCATCATTCCACCAATACACATTGAGCCCCTACCTTGCATTAGGTGCTGTCCTGGGTGTCAGAGACATCTTAGAGGGAAGGGGCAGACACGAGGCAAATAAAAACAGAAAATATCACAGGTCAACATGGATGAGCCTTGAAAACATGCTAAGTGAGAGAAGCCAGATACAAAAGGCGACATGTATGATTCTGTTGACAAGAAATGTCCAAGCCGAGCGTGGTGGTACGTGACTGTAATCCCACTACTTGGGAAGCTGATACAGGAGGATTGCAGGTTCGAGGCCAACCTCCGTAATATAGTGAGACTCTCAACAACCTAGCAAGACCCGATTTCAAAACAAAAAATAAAAAGGGCTGGGAGTATAGCTCAGAGGTAGAATGCCTCTAGGTTCAATCCCCAGTAAAACACACACACCACACACACACACACACACACACACACAGTCCAGAGCAGGCAAATCCACAGAGACAGAGGAGACTATTAATTGGTTGCCTAGGGCTGGTGGTGGGTGGGAAATGGGGAATGAGTGCTAAGGGGGACACGGTTTCTTTTGGTGTGATGAAAATGTTCTGGAACTAGATAGTAGTGATGATTACACAACTTTGTAAATATACTAAAAATCACTGAATTGTATGTTTTCAAAGGTGACTTTTACGGTATGTGAATTGGATCTAAAACTTAAAGCTTATTTTAAAGTCATAGGTTGTAAGAATAAGACAGAAGCCAGAGGCAGAGTGAGCAGAAGGGCAGATGTGTGCGGAGAGGGCGGGGGCTCTTAGGTCCGCTGCAGGCCCTCTCACCTTTCACTCAAAGAGCTAGGAGCCACGGTGGGTTTTTTTTTTCTACCTCCGAGCTATACCCCCAGCCCTATTTTTTATTCTTTATTTTTGAAACCGAGTCTCACTAAGTTGCGGAGTGCCTCACTAGGTAGCTGAGGCTGGCCGCAAACCCGGATCCTCCGGTCTCAGCCTCCTGAATGCTGGGATTACAAGCGTGAGCCACCACGCCCGGCTACACGGTGGGGTTTTGAGCAGAAGAGGAACATACTCCCCCCTTCTCTGAAAAGGTCCCACCTGACTGTTGCATTGAGAACAGATGAAGGGAAGCACGGGTGGAGGCGGGAAGGCGGGAAGGCCCGTGGCAGGCAGGAGCGGGCGCACCAGTGATGGGGGCGGGGACCACAGGCCGCTTCAGGCATTGGCGGGAGGTGGCGCCAACAAAGTTTGCTGATGGAATAGTCTTGCCGTGGCGTGAGAGCCAGAGGGGCGTCGAGGACAGCACAGACACCAGGCGTGGCGGTGTGCACACATAATTACAGTATCTGGGAGGCTGAGACAGGAGCCAGCTTTGACAACTCAGTGAGACCCTCAGCAACTTAGGGAGACCCTGTTTCAAAATGAGAAGAAAAAGGGTTGGGGGGTGTAGCTTGGCAGTTGAATGCCCCTTGTTAAATGGAAGGAAGGAAGGGAGGGAGGGAGGGAGGGAAAAGACAGCACAGAAGGTCTGGCCCTGGAGGACGGAGGACAAATGCTTCTGAAGGACGAAGCCAGCTCTGGGGGGCATTGTGAGGATGGAGGTCTGGGCTGGGACAGCCCCGCACAGGGATGGAGTTGGCACCTGGGCTGGGGTATCAGTCAGGGCTCTGCAGAGAGGCAGAACCAATTGGATATATGCAGATATTCACCAGGGCTTTCTCGTGGGAGCATGGCAAGTCTTCTGCAAGCCGGAGGAGCAGGGCCCCTGAGGGCCCCAGGTCTGAGGAGAGGAGAAGGATCCCGGCCAAGGGAGGAGACGGGCTGTCCAGCTCAAGGAGAGCGCGCTCCCCAAGCCTCTGCTTTGGGTTTTACTGGTTCCCAAGCTTGTCCCGTCCCAGACCTCAGCTCTTAGCATCCTGATCCTACAGTCCAGGAAAAGAACCCTTGGGTTGGTGTTCTGTGTGTCATGAGCACAGCCACCTTCGTCAGAAGCTTCTAGAGATAAAGAGATGCTGACCGTGGGGGTTCAGCAGGAGACACAGGAGACAGACAGCCATTGGCGGCTGGATGTGCCTGTTAGAGGTAATTTATGCTGTTTACACAGGTTCCAGATGCCGCAGGCTTCTTGAGGATTTATCCAAATGCCAGGGAGGAGAAGAGCTGGGAGTGAGGCTGCGACCCCTTCCCTCTAGCCTGCTGCCTTCCTGGTCCGCCTGCCTCGGAGGAAAGAGGGGCCCAGGAACTCCCCTCTCTGCCCCAAACTTACTTTCTTTCATATTCTCTCCCTCTCTCTCTCTCTCTCTCCCTCTCTCCCTCTCTCTCTCTCTCTCTGTCTCTCTCTCTCTCTCTCTCTCTCTCTCCCCCCCTCTCTTTCTCTCTCCCCCTTCTCTCCCTCTCTTTTTCCTCTTTCTCTCCTCTTTCTCACCTCTCTTTCCTCTCCTTCTCTCCCTCCCTCCCTCTCCCTCTTTCTCTCCTGTCTTTTTCTTCTCTCTCCTCTCTTTCTCTTTCTTCTTTCTCTCCCTCCCTCCTTTTGCTATATATAATATAGTAGCAACCAATATGTGTACATTAGTTGAAAACATCCACAACCTAACCCAAGTCTTATTCTCTTTCACTTCTCTCTCTCATTCCTTTCTCTTTACTCTTCCTGTTATTGCTCCTCTCTTTCTCCTCCCCCCCCTCCTCTCCTCTCCTTTTCTTTTTCTTTTGTGCTACTGGGGATTGAACCCAGGGGCATCCTACCTCTGTGGTACAGGAATTGAACTCATTCTACCTCCAAGCTACACCCCTATCCCGAATCATATATATTAAATTAAAAGTAACTGGGCATGGTGGTACACGCCTGCAATCCCAGGACTTGGGAAGCTGCAGACAGGGGTTCCATGCTAGCCTAATCAACTTGGCAAAGCTCTCAGACCTAGTGAACTCCGTTTCAAAATTTAAAAAAAGGGGGAGGTTGGATCTTGGAGCAGGGCCTGGTGGTGCACACCTGTAATCTCAGTACTTGGGAGGCTAAAATAAGAGGATCACAGATTGGAGGACAGCCTCAGCGATGTAGTGAGACCCTCAGCAACCTAGCAAGACCGTGTTTCAAAATAAAAAGTAAAATAGGGCTGGGGATGTAACTTGGAGATAGACTGCCCCTGGGTTCAATCCCCAGCACCCCCCCCCCAACAGAGAAAAAGAAATTAAAGTTGCTTGTGGCCCCTTCTTGGCCTATGGCCCCAGCTCGCTCGCTCGCGCTCTCTCTCTCTCTCTCTCTCTCTCTCTCTCTCTCTCTCTCTCTCTCTCTCTCTCTCCTTTCTCTCTTTCCTCTCTCTCTCTCTGTCTCTCCCTACTTTATCTCTTTCTCTTTCCTCTCTCTCTGTCTCCTCTCTCTCCCCCTTCCCCATCTCTCTCTCACTCTCTCTCTCCTCTGTCTCTGTCTCTCCTTTCTCTGTCCCTGTCTCTCTCCTCTCTCTCCTCTCTCTCGCTCCCCCTCTCTCCTCTCTCCCCTCTTTCCCCCCTCCTCTCTTCTTCTTCTTCTTCCTCCTCCTCCTCCTCTCTATCCCCTCTCCCCTCTCTCCTCTTCTCTCTTCTCTCTCCTCTCTTTTTCTTTTTTCTTTTTTTGTGGTGTTTAGGATTGAACACAGGGTATTCTACCTCTGAGCTGTACCCTTGAACCTATTTTATTTTTTATTTGGAAATAAGATCTCCCTAAGTTGCTGAGAGCCTCACTAAGTTTGTGAGAACGGCCTTGGATGAACCTGCGATCGTCCTGTGTCAGTCTCCCAGTGGTATTCTCCTCCGATCTACACCAGCCCTATTTTTTTTTTTTTTTTTTTTTGTTACTAGTAATGGAACTCAGGATGATTCTACCTCCGAGCTACACTCCCAACTTGATTTTTTATTCTTTAGTTGAAACAGGGTCTCAGTTGTAGAGGGTGTGACAAGTTGCTGAGGCTGACCACGAACTGCAATCCTCCTGTCTTAGCCTCCCAAGTACTGAGATTACAAGTGTGGACCACCACGCCTGGCATGGTCTTGCTAAATCTCTGAAGCTGGTCTTGAACCTGTGATCAGACTGTCTCAGCCTCTCAAGTACCTGGCTGCTTTTTTTTTTTTTTTTGTAGTGGGGATTGAATCCGAGGCATTCTACCTTCGAGCTTCCAGCTGCATCCCTATTCCTATCCTTATTTTATGAAATAGGATCTCACTACGTGAAGAAGAGTCTTATTTCTTGCTGAGGCTGTCCTGAAACCTGGTATTCTCCTTTCTCAGCCTCCCAAGTACTGGTATTTCAAGCATAGGCCAGCACACCCAGCTTTTTTTTTTTTTTTTTTTTTAATTAAAACTAGCTGGGCATAATGGTGTATACCTGTAATCCCAGTACTTGAGAGGCTAAAACAGGAGGATCACAGATTGCAGGATAGCCTCAGCAATGTAGTGAGACTCTCAGCAACCCTGTAATACCCTGTTCAAAAATAGTAAGTAAAATGGGGCTGGCTTTGTAACTTGGAGGTAGACTGCCCCTGGGTTCAATCCCCAGTAACACACACACACACACACACACACACACACACACACACACACACACACACACAGAAAAAGAAATTAAAGCTGCATTTTGGCCACTAGTTGGTCAATGACCCCAGCTCTCTCTCTTCTCTCCCCTGTCTCCTTTCCCTCTCTCCCTCTCCCTCTCCCTCTCCCTCTCCCTCTCCCTCTCCCTCTCTCCCTCTCCCTCTCTCTCTCTTCTCTCTGTCTTCCTCTCCCCTCCTCCCTCTCTTTCTCTCTCTCTCCCCCCTCCCTCCCTCCTC